>JACGTP010001463.1:0-10372 GCA_023678845.1 Mischocyttarus mexicanus | reverse complement strand
GTTAAATGTACGAAATTTCAAATGAAAATTTGAAAACGGTCAATTGACCGGTCCCGGTAGGAATAGTGTTAATTGACACAGAATTACGGACTTATGAGTAATATTGAATTTCAGACTCATATCTTATACTGGATTTCAGACTTATAAACTAATGTTTTTTATATCCTTTGTCCGTGCCTACTCCCCAGCACGTCATCTCCTCTTCTTAACGAATCGGTTTTCGGAAAATGCACTCTGTCTTCACTATTGGTGAGTTCATTTACGTCTACGACCCTCATTGGTTGATGAACTCTTGTACGTGTTATTTGTATTTTGGGATTAAGGTTCGGACGATATTCGGACCCAAGAAATCCGAGTGTCTCCACATGTTGGGTGGAACTTTATCGTTCAGATAATTTATGGTTCCTTGAAACCGATAGGGATAGATGTGCGTTCGAGGATGTTTAGATTATATAGTCCATTCTAATCTCCAGCCGATATTGGAGTGCAGGGCTAAAGAATGTCGCTCATCTAGTCCTCCTCCTCTCATAATAAACTTGTCATCGCGTACATGATCCATACGTGATACTCGAGGAAAATATCGAGCACAGAGAAGAAGAATAGGAAGAAAGAAGAAAAGGGGAATGTCTTAGGACGTAACACCTATCAAACCAAAAGTTGCCAATGTGGAGAGGTTTTATGGAAAAAATATCAGAAAATTTTAATTATTTTAATTCAAATGTAATATGTCTACCCTTTATTAATCGACAATTTTCACAATTCTGTACATTAAGAACAGCTTTACATTACACAGCTTCCGAAACTCGCAAATTATCCCAGAAAACAACGTTTGTTATATTTGATCAACCACTTTATATAAAAGCTAGAAAAAATATAGCTTAATTAAAAAATCAAGATTTAAAATATTAAGAACTATAAAATGTCATTGTACGGTTACGTAGTTTTCATCTCTTAATGTCGTATCTAGGAGCCATAGGGTTAATTTTATCTAAAAGTTGATTAGAAGAAATAAAGTCAGTAACATATGCTCCTGAGTCAATAAAATAAAAGCTTTGTGCAATCAGAGCTCATATTTGAACGTTTACTGCGCTTAACGTCATAATATGTAAAAATACTAATGAATATAACCAATATGAAGAAATAATAAGCCAATTTTTTTAATGGTTAGCCTGATAAATGTCCATCTACTAAAGCTTGTGAATTGGATCGAAATATATTTAAATTTAGTGAAATCTTTCAAAGAAAACTATCAAAAATGAAAAAAAATGATCCTACAGCAAAATTATGAATCCAGTATTTAAAATCTGTAATAAATGCACTTAAATTCATCAAAGCAAAAAGATTAGGAAATTAGAAGCTACATTGACAGAGCGTTAAGAAAATTTTACCAATATTCCATGCTGTTAGCCACTAACCTTATGCAAAATGTGCACATCTTTATCTGCAAGATATTTATCAATTGTACATGATTATAGACAAACAAGAATATGAAAATTACACAGAAAATCGGTTTTTCACAATTCGAAGATCGCAAAAAGCCTGGGCTGGTGTGTGGAGTGATATGACTATCGAACTTACCTTAAATCGTTACTTTGGGACTGATTTAAAACACGGTCGAGGAGTCACGCCAAGTTTCGTACCTCGATAGCTTTTAAGTATGCCATCAGCTTTCAATATTATGAGCAACTTCGAGAGAAATTGTGATATCGCGTTCTGTACAAGTGAACAAAACGTTGACCTCTCATCAAGCCGAATACATCGGCATTTGTAGAGCGCACTAAAAGAGTCTATTACCAAGTACAAGAATGGCTTGGAAATAAACTGAATCCAGAATATTAAGGGTGAAAAAAAATGTCTCTCTAGTTATGTTTCCTGTAATGACTTCGGCATCACTAGTTTCGGACTAACTTCTTAAAATGGTAAGAAATGATAAAATATATTCTTACATATCCTAGGTGTTTATTTATTAATAATAAATTTTTTTATTATAGATCCAATGTAGTTGCCAGAAATGCGACAACAATCGATGCGCTGGCGAAAAAAGCAGCATTCGTTGCGGTAGATTTTGTAAAAATTGTGAAGAACAAACTTGTCGAAATCCATCATGAAGACCTTCACAAGATTTACTTGAGGACGATAGTAAAGACGATTACGAGAATAAAATAGAAAACTTGGGAGACTGTAACGCAGAACCTGTTGAACTGCAACTACAAGAAGAGTCAATTGCAGAAATCACCAATGAAAGCTTAAGAAGTTCTGGAGAAGCAATAGAAATAGACGACAAGAATTAATAAAATTGTTTGTCTTTCAATCAATACTTTTTTGTCTGATTATTTGTGATAATAATAATAATAACTTTTTTCAAAAATAGAATAAGTTTATTTACAGGAAGTTATTGTTAGATTCTAACAAGGGCTGGGACAAGGCTTATACCCTTAGATTTTTTTGAAACTTAACACACTTGTAGATGTTGATTAGTATTATCACGTACTGCTAATAAGTATGGTTGAATTCTCAACCCTTTCCGAGATATCGACCGATAAAAATTAGAAAAAACTGAATATTTATATCTATCTGTGTGTTGTTATTTTTACCACAAGCCGCCGATAGTTTTTTTTTTTTTTTTTTTAAAAGAATAATTTTTATTTGGCTATAATCAGTACAAATTTATAAGTAAAAAATTATCAATAAAAAACTTAACAATATCTTTGGTGAAATATGAATTGCTATCGTAGATAGTTCTCATCACATGACAATGGTTATTTTTAATAAAAATATAAAAGAGTACTAACTTAACATAAGTGCTGTTATTGCTTTAAAATAAACAAAACACAAAACAAAATCATCTGAATTACAATTTTTATACTTAAATCTATAGGGAGGGGATATACTGAGAAGACAGTAGCAAGATAGGGAGACACTTATTTTACTTCATATACAGTATCTACAGAAGTCAAGTTTTGACAGTCAATCAGATATTTTAATAGCTTAAGATTGAGATAAGATTGCTAAGTCCAAATTTAGATGTAACATGATTTTGTCAATTCTTATTGAATTATTCCTAATTTTTGCCTTTATCTCTTTTGCATTTCTCTAATTATGTCGTTTTTAATAATTAATAATATCGGCTCAAAGCTATTGAGGTTTCCGCTTTCGTTGTCTGTGTTGCTGTCTCTAGAAGGATATTCTTGTTTAGTGGTACCTAGGTCACTGGGCCCAACTGGTTGTGGATTTTTGATAATAGGCATCTCAGAATTAGCTTTTGGATTAATATTAGCATAGCTGATTCCTAGCATCACTACCTTCTCAATAGCGGCTATTTTACGGGCAGTCTCCTCGCGTTTCTTCTTGTTCTCCATCTGGATGATCTTATATGTCCATTTAATCATTGGGCAGCCTTTGTATGCGACTGAGTGCCCTTTTTGATCGCTATTGACGCATTGGAACATGGATTTGTCCATATCTTTTATCGAACAATTGCCTACTACATGATTACGCGTGCATTTGGGGCAAACAGGTTTTAGATAGCAGTTTGCACTGACATGACCAACCTTCTGGCAATTGCGGCATTGGAAAATAGGTGATCTTTTGAGCCTTTTCCAATTCATTTTTGGTTCAGTAGACTTTTACACTTCCAAAGTGGAGCAATAATGCTGTTTGGCTTAAATTTCACTAAAAAGTGGTATTTATCTGGCGTAGTTTTGTTGAATATGAGCTTGCTTATTTTCTCAATAACAACCCCTTCTATTTATAAATCCTCGATGGCCTCAAGTACCTCCATTTCATTAAAGCCACCCTCGATGCCTTTTACCACCAGCGTTTTGCCTTTACGATGGCTTGTTGTGTAAATATAAAATTCGATTTCATCGGTTTTTAGAATCTCTACTACATTTTCATATGTTTTCATATTGCAGAAGTTTATTATGACCATTTCTTTGCCACAAACTTTTAGTGTAAAATTATTATCCGGTAGGTTTTTATTTTTTAGGAAACTTTTTGTATATTTTATACCCGGTAAGATCGCAAATATAGGTAGAGGCTTGATCTTGTTTGATCTTTCCAATATATTGATAGTTTCTTGGTTAGTAGATGAATTACTCTTTTTATTAGAGAATTCACTTTCTTGGTCTTGCTTGCTCGCTACTTTAAACGAAATAAAAGAGTTATGCGTTTGTATCGGTGGACGCTCAACCGTCTTACGCAACTACGCAATCTTACATGGTGCTTTAAAGTCATTGCCTTTGTCAAGACGTCGATAGCGGATTGGTTAAGGACACAAGCTCGTAATCGTAGTGCTACGTGTTTCGACTCTTTTTAGAATCAATTTTTTTTAATTTTTTTTTTTATTTTTTATGTTTATATTTATTTAAAATAATGTTTTATATATTTACATTTTGTTTCTTTCTTTCGACAGTATGTTTTATTACTTTTATAAAAATTAAAATGTAAAATATATTGTGTTTTTTTTACATCTGATCAGTCAAGTTTATTTTTGCCTAGGAATGTGCTCCAAAAACGGATGCAGTTCGTTGAAAGGGGGAGCGAAGATATTCTTATCGTCTTTTCTTTTGTTACGTCCTAAGACGTTGCCNTTTGAATAAATATTTCAGGACGTATATATACCTCTCCATTTCGTGTATTGTCATAAGCCGCGGTAGCCCTCGGGTAAAGCCATAGGCTCGTAATTTTTTAGTCGGAAGTTCAAGTCTTGTCGGTTTTATTATTTTTTTTTTTTTTTTTTTTATTTTTATTTTTATTTTTTTATATTTTTGTCAAGTATGTTTTATTCATCTTCGTTTTTTTTTATATTTTAAACAATATGTTTAATAAAAAAAAAAAATTTTTGTAAATATGGTGCATTGTTATTATGAAACGTGTCAAATTTTTTTTAATCGTGAATGTTCTAAGTAATTTGGAAAATAACAATTATTTAGTTTGCGTAAGTAGTAAAATGAATAAATAACTCATTTTTTATTATGTGTTATTTAATTTTTAATTATTTTAATAACTCATTTTTTATTATGTGTTATTTAATTTCTAATTATTTTAATAACTCATTTTTTATTATGTGTTATTTAATTTCTAATTATTTTAATAACTCATTTTTTATTATGTGTTATTTAATTTTTAATTATTTTAATAACTCATTTTTTATTATGTGTTATTTAATTTTTAATTATTCATTTTACTACTTACCCAAACTAAATAATTGTTATTTTCCAAATTACTTAGAACAATCACGAATAAAAAAAATTTAACACGTTTCATAATAACAATGCACCATATTTACAAAAATTTTTTTTTTTTTATTAAACATATTGTTTAAAAAATAAAAAAAAACCAAGATGAATAAAACATACTTGAAAAAAAAAAAATAAATAAAAAAAAAAATAAAAAAAAAAAAAAAAAAAATAATAAAACCGACAAGACTTGAACTTACGACTAAAAAATTACGATCTTGTGCCTTTACCCGCTCGGCTACCGTCGCTGATGACAATACATGAAATGGAGAGGTATATATACGTCCCCTGAAATATTTATTCATATTTCGTCGGCCAATATCTCGAAAACGGTTAAGCATTGGACAGAGTTATATAAATAGCCTTGTAGTACTAATCAACATTTACAAGTGTGCAAAGTTTCAAAGGAAAACTCGAGGGACACTTGAAACCTTCTCCTTGTTAGACAAATTGTTAGATTCTGGCAGCGCAGTAAATTTTATAAAGAAAAGGTTAGCGATAGGGCAGATAAACCCAATATTGAAATCCAGGAATAAATATTATAGCAATAATTATAGTAGGTGGTTCAGTACTAGTTAGCTTAAGATTAGATGACGATGAAAGATTTGATACTAGTCTGTAAGTGATATTGGATACTACCATGATGAGTACCGTCGTTTTAGGCCGCGACGTATTAAGAAAATGTGGATTTAGAATGAGTAGAAAAAGTATTTGCTCTGAAGAGGAAGTAACAATTAGTCAAATTATAAATATAGAAATAGATAATGGTATGATTAGTGAAAGAGAGTGTAACAAACTCAAATTAGATGAGAATTCCGAATTCGCGGCAAAGAAACGAAATAGGTAGGAAGAGATTTTAAAGACAAATTATATGAGCTTACCTCAGCCAGAAAAACTAAAAGTAAGTAAAGAAGTTAAAAGGAAACTTAATGAATTAATCGATGATAAAGAATTGAAGACCGCAGATGTGTTGGATCCGGTTCATATTTTAGAAAATACTGTGAACTAATACTTCATTCTACTTCTGATAATCGTAAACCAACACTTAATCCGTTCGTCCCTTTTCCATAAGATACATAAGGTGCATACGAAGGGTTTCGTAAGAAAACTTGTGAGACGAATGTTCTGTATTGATATGTGTTTTTTTCATAATGACTCACAACTCCAACATAATACTTCCGATTCTTTCTCAACTAACTCGTAAGACTAATCCATAAATAGTGAGCCCCGACTTTTGGTCTGCGCCCCTTATATTCCCTTCCATCTAACACAAGGGCATCGCCTTTTTTTCCAACGGCCCGCATACCGCCTATGTTCTTTATACTTTTATCTTAAGATATCGATATCCTAAATAAACATCCGCAAGACTCATACACTTATGCAGCCGCTAAATACATTCAAACCTACATCTCCTAGCAATAACAAAATAGGCAAAAGTCCAAACGTTTACAATACGAATACAGAGTTAGAAAACTTGCAATAAAATGAGCAATTTAAGTCTGAACCAAAATTAAATGATTTGTCTAAAGAGAAAGATTAAGTATCAGATAAAGAAAGAGGATTAAGGAATCACATTGTTTAATTAGAAAACGAAATAACGGACAATATTAGCGAAAAAAAATATTTACAAGGTGTACAGCCGAATAATTTCAAAGATTAGTAAGTAATGAAAATTTGTTGTTAAGAATCGCACACTAATTATTAGAATTAGAAATGATTCAAGAATTATTTAGAAAGATAGACAAGAAAAAAATATTCTTATATATCAAAAGTAGGCAGAAACGTATAAACCTATTATTGCCAGGAAAGGCTGAGCCCGATGTGAATTATGTGTTAAAGAGAGAGATAACATTTATGGCAGCTAACACAGACTGATTATAAAATTCATGATTTATTTAATATTTTTCTGGATTTTTCAGAAAAATATAAAAAATAATGCGACGATATGGATATAACAAGAAAGAACGGTTAGGAAAAAATTTGGAAAGAATATTAAAACCTATCTCCCCAGTTCCTAAACAGGTACTTCAGGAAAAGGAGTTCACAAAAAATCTTGTAACACCCGTAAAACACTATGACACTCGATCTAGGTCCAAACAAATTCAACTTTACCCTTTCTTTCAAGAAATAGTTGACAAGGACGTCGTACGTCCAACTAATGCAACAAGAGAGATGCCCTTACCATCCCAACTATCTGAACCTTCCTGACCATCCTTTACCCCATTACCAGCATCCCTCGCTGTATCCACCATCCCCTTCCCCATTACCACCGCCGTCTCCCTCTCCACCGTCTTTACTCTCTTTGTCATCAGTCCCCACTCCATCACTTTCTGGATCATCACCACCATCTTCTTCATCTCTCTCCAAATCATATGACTCCGACGAACCTAACCCATGTGCCACACTACCACGAACACCTCTATTCAAAATAGTTAATTAACGAGACTGCCTAAAAAATAAGAAAGATAACTCAGTAATATTCATTTCCTACCAAGGCAAATCACTTTATAAAAGTGCCTTGGAACTTCATAAAAATAAAATGCTGCCAGTATAGACTACCGATAGATTACCCTGCGAAAAAATTAGACATAATTAATGTATTAAAATCTTTATACGATGTAGTAACAGAAATAGGAATCGAATCTCTTAGTATCGAAAAGACCTTGTTTATGGATGATATCTCTTAGGGAACCATGAAAAAATATTTTTAAGAACTATTTGCCGGAACAAAATTAGCTATAATCGTATGTAATTTGCTAGTTTAAACCCCGCCACGGGACAATATTAAAGAAATAATAGAGGAATATCACTCATCGACGACGGGCGGACACAAAGGTGTCAGTAAAACTTACTGTATGATAAAAAATTACTATTTCTGGAACAACAGGAAAGAAAATGTAAGAGAATTTATAAACAGATGCAAAACTTGTCAAATGCGAAAAATGACTCGAGTGAAACCAAAAAGACCGATGATACTGACTGACATACCTGGTCGAGCATTCAAAAAGGTTGCTCTAGATACTTTGGGACCCTTTTCCATGACACGCAAAAGAAATCAGTACATACTAACGATTCAAGATTTATTAACTAAATTTTCGCGAGCAGTGTTTATCTGTCTTTTAAGTGCACCTCGAGCAATTATCACCGACCAAGGTAGAAACTTCGTATCTGCTGTGTTTAAGGGAGTGGTAAAGAAATGTAATATTAAACAACTCACTACAACTGCGTACCATCCCCAATCAAACAGCTCTTTCGAAAGATCGCATTATGTGTTAATAGAATATTTGAATGTATATGTAGATAGTAGAGGAAACGATTGGGATACGTGGTTAAGCCCGGCAATGTTTTCATACAACACTAGCGTACACGAAGGAACGAAACACTCACCGTACGAGCTTTTGTTCGCTCGTCTCGCACGCTTACCCGTTTCCTCCCCGCCCTTAGAGGAGGATATGAACACTACATACGCTCAATACTAAAGCGACTTATAGGATGAAATGGACTGATTGCAAACTCTAGCGAAACAGATAGAAGATGCAAAAATTATAAGTAAGAAATATTACGTAATCGTACAAAACTTTAAAATCGGAAATAATGTCTTTCTATTAGCAAATAAACAAGACAAATTTGGAAATACATATAACGGCCCGTATAAAATATTAGAATTAACCGATAATAATTAAGCGATAATAGATATAGGAAATGGAAAGACCCACAGAGTGCACGTAGATAGACATAAACTTTACAAGATATAAAAAAAGGGATAAATATGTAACGAAATATAGTTAGTGATAGTTATATTTCGTCAGTTAGACGCGCATGCGTGTTAACCCTTTGTACTCGAGGCCTTTTTCGCTCGCGCGAGCTAGCAACTCGAGACGATTTCAGCCAAATATGGTAAGAATTTTAAAGGGATTTTAGAAGCATTTGTAAACAAAAAAGTGTATACAAATAATAAAATTTCTCGAATTTATTCATTTATCTGTCGAAAACAACAAAATTTGATAAATATTACACTCTATAATTAGTTTTACTGTGATATTTAGTGAAACAATAGTCACGATGCATCCTAAGTTTATCAAGACACGTATCACAGTAATACGTAATTTTCCGCCTACCTTCAGGTTTGTTACGGTCAGAGCAAACTTTTCAGTTCCTTTTTGGCCCTTTTAGTATTACGTGAAGCTTCATGTTTAGTCGGATTTCATCGGAATGCGACGTAGACGCTTGCTCTTGTTGCTAGCGATACGACCATCTCAATTCTTCGACAAGTGTTTTTAGAAATCGCAAATAGCTCAGTGGCGTTACCCCTCTTTTGGTCTTTTCTAGTTTATATGAAAGGTATGAATTAACCAGGGAAATTTCCATGCCCCCAAAAAAAAGCTTACTCCAAAGCTTAAGACTTTAAATCACTCGTAATCACACAGTCCCAAGTTCGCCATATCAAATACAGCAATAGTGTTTTGTTTTTTTACTTTCTTCTAGCGTAATTATTTGTTTCTGTAACTATTTCATAACTAAACGTAAACAACTACCGCCGAACATCAAGTTACCGCCGCGTACGAAATGGTGAGCGACAGTCACATCTCGAGTTGCGGCATGAAATCGCGTGGTCAGTGAGACTTACCTCACGAGTGCAAAGGCTTAATAAGAGAGACAGAGTATATAAAAGCATGAAGCAATATAAGGACGGCTAGTAATATATATAATTCGAATTGTAAGACTGTTCATAGAGAGATTTAAGAAAGAGTGAAATATTATCTGTAACTGTTGTTTCTCTTATTTGCAGGTAATGTAACCAATATAAATAGTGTATATTTTAGTAATTAGTAATTAGTTTTAAAAATATTTGAATGAAATAATTCATAAAATAGTTTTAGAATAGTGAGAATAAATTAATTTAGCAAATAATTTTAAAACTGTAGAAATAAAATAATAAACTTTTATTTGCAGAAACTTAAGGCAGTTTAATTTCACGATATATAGGATTTTCACATATATATATATATATTTTATATATTTATATATATATATATTATATCATATATATATATTTTATATATATGTAAGTTTGTCGTCTCCCAGAAACTTGGCTGCTTAGTGACTTAGTTACAAAATGAGTCGTCGCGGCA
>JACGTP010001462.1:0-10373 GCA_023678845.1 Mischocyttarus mexicanus | reverse complement strand
CTCTCTCTCTTTTCTTCTCTTTCACACTTTATCTATCTATCTCTATTACTATCTTTTATTTTTTGTCCTTCTTCTCTTTTCATCCCGCACGTACTCTCTGCAAAGTCACGATCGCGAGTAGAATTCAATTTGTATCTCGTTACCTCCTCCTCCTCCTCTTCTTCCTCCACCACGTGGTGGTTTGGTGGTGTTTTACAACTTACAGTTCGATATTATTTCAATTATTATTTTGGATACGTGAGAATCATTTTATTGATTATTAAGTGACTGATTTAATTTAATTTAATATATTATATAAATTATAAAAATTTCTTAGGCTGTGAAAAATTGGACCAAGTCCAATGGTAACAGACACACACACGCATACCAACAACAACAACAACAACAACAAATTCTTCTTCTACCACTCACGTAATTCCCGCGAAAGGAAACAAAAAAACTGGAGAAGGGATACGATCAGTGGGCTAGGTCGGTGATCGGTTACGGAACGTGATCCCCCTTCTATTAGAATTTTAATAGATTCGATCGATCCTTTCTAAAGATTTCTTTATCACCATTACATAATTGTATATATCCAAAAAATTAAATTAAAAAAAAAACCATTAAATTGAAAATGATTCCTCAAAAATTCTTCATCAAGCTGGAATAAAAATGCGAACAATCTTAAATGGATTTATTCATTTGTATTCGTGATAATTTTCAACGATACCAATTAAACGTGATATTACATATCAAATAAACAGTTCAATTTCACGAACAAAAGTAAAATTCGTTGTACTATTTTTTCATTTAAAAAAAAAATATATCCAACGTTGTTGAGTGACCAGAAAAGTTCGTGCGTTTTTCAATGAATGAAAATGAATGAATATTTCATTTGTTCATTCAGTAAAGTCACGAAATTTACTTGATTACTACTTACAATTATTAAATATATTTACTCTCTCCTCTTTTAATAATAAATATTAAAATTAAAATTCAAATTCAATCAAAATTATAAACAAAAATTCACATACGTGAATATAAATTTTTCATTCCTATAAAGGGTAAAGTAATGTGTGTATTACAAAGAAAAGAAAATTCGAGAAGAAACGAGTAGTAAATTCGAGAGTAAAGGAAGAGTAAACGTGAAAGAGAAGAAGAAGAAGAAGAAGAAGAAGAAGAAGAAAGAAGAGGAAGAGGAGGAGGAGGATGAGAACGTGTGGCGTCGTGGCAACGACCTCCGTTAACGGAGTGACGAAGACAGGAAAGAGGGGCGTGGGGAAGGGGGGAAAGGGTGGGCAAAGGGGGGAGAGGAAAACGACGCCCGCGCCAACTCGGCTGACCACCGAGGCGCACTTGCGCTGAATAGTGACGAGGCCGTTGACATCCGTCCTTTTACCTCTTCCCCTCTACCCCCTGTCACTCCCATGCCACTCCATCCCACACCTCTTGTTCACTCCCTTGAAAGAGGGAATGAAGGGAAGGGAAGGGAAGTGTAGTCGATCTCGATTCGGCGCGCGACTTGATAAGAGTGCAAGCTTCCTCCTCCTTCTCCTTCACCTTCTCCTCTTCTTCTTCGTTACTTTCCAGAGCTTGCAAGCACACCCTTTTATTCCCATCACAATTCAAAAGAACCATCCCCACACTGACACCCACACGCTTAACCGCACGAATTTTTCTTTTTTTTTAACTTGCATCCTTTTCTTGGAGAATAAGGTTTCTTTTTAATACATTTTTGAAGTGAAAACTTCTTTAGCTGTGTTAGATGATTTATGGTAAGGGGAAAATTCTTATGGGGTCGCGTCAGCAACATGCTAATGCGCAAGCATAGAAGTATACACACTAACACATTTTATGTACTCGATTATGTGTGTGTGTGTTATTTGAAAATTTCATGATTTTTTACAGAAGAAAGTGTGTCAGTCTTTTGGTCAAAAGCCCTTATTTTGTGTTTGTAATCAGAAAAAAACATGTAAGAATATGTGAAGTATTGGCAGAACCTTCTTTTATATAAATCATGAAATTCTCAAATAACACACACACACACACACATACAATCAGCGTTTATTAATTGTAATTTTGAATATTACAATAAGTTTGAAAAATTCAAAATACAGTTTGAAGTTTTCACTTCTAAGTCCTCGTGACTGTCTCCGATTTTTTAATCTCATTTTGTAGAACTTTTCTTATTTGAAATTGATCTAAAAATATTAGAAACGTCAAGTTGTTGATTCGTAGATTTTTAAATATTTATTTGACAAACAATAACATATCTCGATAGACTAAATTGTCAGATTAGGGATATCACTAGAATTCCATTGCTTACACGTTTATCCAACAGGCATATTCCCAATGAATCGTTTAAACGCCTTGTTTAACGAGGCCATCTGATAACACGTACTCGCTTAGGATCGTTTACGTTCGCACGAACGAGAGAACCAACCACCGAGTTTCGGGTTACCGCGTTTTCGAATGATAAAATCGAGGCGAGTGGCCGCACAAACCGTAATCCAATTTCTATCAACGCTATATAAACGTATATTCATGTAAAAGTAAATCTAATACAGATAAACCTAAATTATTCGATCGATCTATTTATTGCATTCAAAATAACAAAAGATACTAATTTTATTTAACAATAATCTTAAATTTAAAACAAAAAATATATAATTTTAATAACAATTCCTCTTATTAACAAATATTATTTAATAAATTCTAACAACCCTAACACTTGGGCTAGATCATCCTGACAAGCTAACATCCTATCTGTCTTGCAATCTTTTTGAATATCTTCCTGGTAATCTGAATCCTTATGGTTTATTGACGCCTGCTGCTTTGACCATTCTGTGTTCCAGCAGGCGAACCATTTTTCTTGCATTGGTCTTTTACCCATACATCCATGTGTTATTTGAGACTGACACGTTCCTATTCTCTGAGCCAAGAATCCTTTTTACAGGGGGTAAGTGGCTAAACCTTACTCCCCAACCCTCCTCCTTTATCCGGGCTTGGGACCGGCAACAGTGTTTCTGGGTTACTCAATTCACCCAGATAACTGCAGGCGGAGTTAATTATTATTTTATTGATAGAATAGTGTATTTAATGTATTTACATATTTGGAAATATATCGACAGATTAATGTTTTTATTCAAAATAATTTTAACAAAGTTTCCATACGGTATTCTATTTTAAAATATATTACAAACACATGTATAGAGTGAGTCACAGGAGTATAATTAGTAGCTCCCCATTGTCAATATATATACAGGTAACTTTCCTTTAACACGGTAGATTGATTCCCAGAAAATTCCGTGTTGTATGAGACCTAGAGCCAGTACAAAAAGAGGGGGTTACACTGTATCTTTAAAACGGCATACCTCACCGTGGTTGTAGAAGTACAGTGTTGTACAAAGGTTTTAGCAATTTACGAATCGTGTTGGACCGAAACTGTGTTATAAGATGCCATGTTGTAGGAAGGCTACCTGTATTTCTAAATTCTAATATACACATAAAATATAATATAATTAAATCGTACTAGTAAATTGAATTGAAATTTTATCGATGAAAGAAACGTATTATTTAAATTGTTATCTCAGACAAATATTAACGAATTATTTAAATGAATATTATACAGGTAATAATAATACATTAACGATCGTATGACAAAATCTAACGTTTATCAAAGAACACACACACACACACATACACACACATACACAGAAAAGTAGAAATAATAAGAGTGGGAGTAGGAAAATGGTTGTATAAAGAAATTGGATATTCGTAATCACCTGTTGATTGAGAGATAGAAAAGGGATTCTTGCGATTAAACTAACTAAAGTCTCTTTGTTTCGATTGGAAATAAATATCGTTATTGTGGGATCAAATTTCACGGTTTTGTATGTACCAATTGTCATTAACTTTTGATATCTCAACGATATAATACACGATAGTGTCGAGTTTTATCGATTATTCGTATTGGACGTTGTAGAAATAAATGAAATAATAAATGTGAAGGTTTATCAATCGTTGATTTTTATTTCTAGCAAGAAAAGGGTCTTGGGGTTGAGTTGTTCGTATCGATTATACTCTGCTACAATAACAGCCCTAGTATCTTTTATATTTCTTTATTTTTATCTTTGTTTAATTTATTTATCAAGCTTAGAGTTTGCTTTGATACGAGTTAAACACAGGAGATAGTTTGCTTAGTCCTTTACAGTTACGCGTAACTGCGATGCGACTTTGAACGTGACCGTACTGCAGTTTCGTAGTGCATCGTCGGCCCGTAACGGAACCCCTCTCTTCTGCCGGAAACGTTCCGGAGAGATCGGTATGCGATTCGTGCTGATCGAACGTGTGTGTATCGGATGAAAGACGATTTACCTTCCTAGAGAAAATTTATTTCTTATCAACAAAACTTACAATCTTACCCAATATATTCATTTTTTATTATTTCATAATATAGAAAACATTTATCTTAAATATACTTTTTCATAATAATAATAATTCTTATTGTCATGAACAAAACATTCTTTTGTCAAAAAACAAAAAACTAAGTTATTTCAAAAATTATTATTCTCAAAAGATAAAATTGTAAACAAGGTGTATAAAGAAAAATTATTAAAATCACGATGATTAACGAACCAATTTTTATCGTAAAAATCATTATTTTTATATAAACCTACGTGTTTTAAAAATACAACCAAACAAAAAAAAGAAATTCTGAATAAACCTATTGGACTCGTCAATCAAATTATATTAAGCTTGTCAAGTATGAAATGGATCAAACTTTTCAATTCAATTACGTGCATCATTATTTTTGTATAAATTGTATAAAAAATTTGCAAAATTGCATTTCATCGATAAATTATTTTATATATGTAAATATTACATTGCATATGGGAAATTTGCATAGATGTGTAAAAATTAGGGGTATATAAATAATAAATAAATAAGTAAATAAATAAATAAACGTTATCATCATTTGGAATACAGTACGAGTATTTCTCACGAAAGAACTCGATGATGTTTAGTTATCTCGTCATCTGAAAACTCGTCGCAATGCTTTATCAGCAACGATACCCTTCTGTGAACATTCTAGGAAGCAAAATCGCTATCGTTGTCCTTGAAAGCGATCGCTGTCGCGGTGTAATGTTCGTCGTTTCGGCACGTGCGACTTCCACAAGTCTTAAAAGGAAAAAAAAAGACTAAAATCTATATATATATATAAATTACATTCCTTCTCTTTCTATTCATTTTCTTTCACAGTTTTATTTTTCTGTTTTTTGCGAATATAAACGAAGAACTTTTTACGATAAGAAAAAGATGGATTAACGAATTGATAGATGGTTGAAAGAGAATCATACGTGAGGCTAACCACTTGAAACTATAAAATTAAGATTAAGATTAAGATTAAAATATTCAAATAATATGAAAATATAAATATTACAGATAATTCGTATTGAACTAAAGAAGATAAGATTTTAAATATTACTTTGCCTTATTAACAATTTTTCTCATATTATTTTATTTAATATATCAAATTATATAGACCATTTATTTTGAAAGTGGTGTAAGTCCAATTTTCATAGACTGGTGACAGGGCTAGTGGCCACTGGTGGCTTTATAATTGACAAAAAAACAAATTAATGAAACGTAAAAAGAGAGGAAGAATTGTAGAGATAGAATCTTCGTCAAATGAGGATATTGTTACTGAGAACTTGGATTCTGCTAAAGAAAATAAAGGAAAATATACGCAACGATTAAACAAAATTAAACGAAATGCCACATAAGAGTACTATACAAATAAAATTCATTCCAGGAAAAAAATTTGAATCCAAAAACTGTAACTGCTCGAAGAAATCCATAGAACGTGGTAATCAGAACGTAGAGCAATTTTTGTTCAATTCTGGAATGTAGGTGATTTTAATAAGCAAAACATATTTCTCCACTGTAATGTTCAACGTAAAACTGTGAATAGAAGAAGACCAAGAAATCATTCGAGTACTTTGAGAGCTTATGCTTATCAATTTCACCTGGCTACTTCTCGTGGAAACATTTTAGCATGTAAGAAGTTTTTTCATGAATACTTTCAACATATCTACTGGACGAATTGATCGTGTCTTAAAAGTGCATGATAATAATCCGAAAGACACGCGTGGACAAATGGGTGACTTTTGCAAAAGAACTAATGAACTTATGACAAATACAGTGACAGAACACGTAAAAAGTTTTCCAGCATTTGAAAGTCATCATACTCGATCTGAAAATCCAGAACGATTGTTCTTGAATTCTGAATTAAACATAAGAAAAATGTTTAATTTGTATTTAGAAAAATGTAAGGAAAGTAACTTGAGTTCGGTTAATGAATGAACGTACACACTGTGACATGAAGAGCTTAAATAATTAATATTACCAATATTTTGCATTAAGTTTAACTATAAATAAATATAATTAACGTTCAAAATACAAACCATTAATTCTATTTTATTTCTTGTTATTATTTTATAAACAAAATTGGAGTTATATGAGATTTTAAGTGATATTTGTTATTTCAAAATAGAAATTAAATGATATTTACAATTGACTAATTATGAAAGTGGTGTAGTCTGGAAATATATATTATTTTAGTTAAATTTGCCTAAAATACAATGTATATAATTAAATTACATATTAATAAATTAGTACAAACATTCTCAGACTCGACATAATTAATTTGTATTTTTTAAATTGTCAGATTTGCTAAAATTTAATTTATATTCAATATCAAAATAATATCAAAATAATATCAAGTTTGTCAAGTATGAGATGGAGCAAAAAATGCATGTAATTGAATGAGAAATTTGCTCCATTTCATATTTTACAGTCTTAATATTAATACAAAATTAATAGGAAATAAAATAATAAGAAAAAAAGTAAGGAAATAATTGTAGAAATAAAATATAATAAAGTAAATTAACATATATATATATATCAAAAAATAATAAACGAGTATTAAAAATGTGTAAAGAATCTAAAATATAAAATTAGATATGTATAAAGAGGGGGGAAACAAAAATGATAATAAAAGAGTTAGAGAAAAGAATTCTTGTATGTCTGAGAGAGAGAGAGAGAGAGATAAAAGCATAGTAAGCAAGAAACACGCCCGCGTATTTTATTATTAGCTGGATAGCTCGAATCCGCGCAACAAGGTCAGTCCTCGACATTCTCTCGAACCGACAGCGGTCATCTTTTCTTTTCTTCCTTTTTTTTTTTTTTCCTTCCTCATAATCGTGGTGGTGCTCGTAAAAGGCGTATTCATTCGAAGACAGGAACATCTCCTATCCAATCCCCAATCCCCGTTCTCGTGTCCCGTGTCCCGACTTTTATTACTTCTAAACTAAGTGACAACAGACGAAATTGAATTTTCACAGACGACCTATCATCATCATCATCATCATCATCATCATCGTCATCGTCATCGTGGTAGTCGTGGTAGTCGTGTTAGTTGTCGTAGTCATCTTTTTCTTTTACTCACTCTCTTTTGTATCTTTTACTTTTGACATATAACACTCCTTCAAATTAACCCTTAAACTCAACTCTATCATCTTTATGATTCTTATCTTGAAAACTTTCTATTCATTCCTGTAGACATTATACTCCTTTAAAACGTTATTTCAATTTATCTTTATTCCTATATCCAAACACACAATGGATTTAAACTAAATTCATTTTTAAACATACTCTCGACATTTTTATTATCTCTAATTTATTCTAATTCTTCTTCATACAATAAACTCTCAAGTATAAAACAGACCACATATAAAAAATGCACATACAATTGAATCAAAAATTTGCTCTATTTTAATACTTTACAACTTAACATATCAAAATAAATGAAATTTATTTGCTCAATCTTCAAACATATTTAACAGTTCACTCAATAAATCTCGGTTTTGACACATATATGACAATACTATTGACAGATTCATATTGGATAGTACAAACCTTCAAACACGATTCAAAATTACAAAAATGTTGTCATATACCAGGAGTGTAAGTTGAAGTTTGCTGGGTTTTATTGTTAAAAAAACACATAATTTTTAGGGGAATCTCAAAATATTTTTATTCAAAGTATTGACCATTTGATTCTACACATTTCGTCCATCTTTCAGGCAAATTATGGATACCATTCCAAAAAAACTTTTTCTCTTTCGAGGAAAACCATTCGACGAGCCATTTTTCAACTTCTTCAAAATTGACGAAGTGCTGCTCTGCCCGGGACTTATTGATTGACCAGTTAATAAAATTGATCAAACCATCACAAGATTTTCTATCTCTTCCTTCCTTCCTTATTTTACCCTTTTCCTATCCCTGTATTTTTGTACGAGCGTATTAATGCGTGCAGCAATTTTCAGAATTGACTCTCACGGTCGCAAACAGGAGCTTCGGGTAAGTTCGAAGGCCAACGATATACCGGATCGCAACAGCATAACACAGACTACATCGTATATCCTAGTATATACATATATGTATGTATATATGTATATGTATTGTATATACAATTGGCTTATTCGCACCGAATGATAATAATTCAGCACAACGGGTAACATTAAGAGGGCCCAACGCAACATTTCGGAGGCCTTGACGTGCCCAACCGGATTACGTGGCGTGACTTCCGTTGGTTTCTCGGTGGTCACCCTTCGCAAGGATCACTTTCCCCTCTCAACCGAACCTAACACCCTCTCATCCCTTCTCATTGTTCCTTCCTCTCTTGTCCAATCGTTTTACTGACTGACCTCTCGTTCGAACCGTCGCAAATACGATGAGTCATTCATAACTCTAATGTCAAAAAAAAATCAGGAAGACTAATAGTATTATTACTGAAACGAATGTTATACTACATTAATATTAAATATTAAATATATTGAATAATAAATAAGTTATTAAAAAAAAGACAGAAACTTATTAAACCTGTTAAATGTATTATTTTATATATGTGTATTTGTGTATATGTGTGTGTACACAAGTGTAAGGATATTTTTTTTTTCGGTATGCATAAATCATTTCTAAAATGAATCTCGGTTTGAAATTTTGGTAAAAGTTCAATCATTTTTTTTTTTTTCCCTAAACGAGTTTCAGACTTATCTCATTTGGCATTGGTAAATATATTTACGATAAAAATATCTCCATAGTGATTGCGTGGTTCTAAAAAAAAAAATATAAAAAGAAAAAAATACAAGCCGAGTCACGGAAACGCGAGTATAGACAATGTCATTTGTAAAAATGTGTGTGTTTTTCTTGTTTTTGTTTTTTTATTTCTTGGCATAATTAAAGAATGGAAAATACTTATCGAATTTTCAAAAAGACTTAAATGAATCATTGATTTTTCAACGCATAAATATTCTTACGATAATATCGTATCGCGATTATTACGAAACTTGCTCAACACCGATAATCAAAATCTATTATCGAGAAAATAATAGTGATCGTGTAAATAAATTTGAACAAAAATCATTCCAACGATTAATATCTGTTAATTTTTTCTTATGCTTATCTAATAACACGGTATTTTAAATTGATCGTAAACGACAATCACATAGTAGGAAGCTTCTGAATCCTCACGTAATTTAAAAAAAAAAACTCTCGAGATGTTAGATCGATCATTATTTATTTCACGCTTACTTACATTTCTTTTTTTTCAATAATAAATAAAAACAATTCCAATGAAACAACAAAAACAAGAAGAAGAAGAAGGATAATTGACGTTTAGGTCTTGTTGGGTTGATCAAAAGTTACTGAATTACATAATCAAAATGATAAATGATGATAAATAACAAATTAAATAAAAATATATATATATTAGCTCCAGTCAAATATGAAATGGAGCAAATTCTCAATTTAATTACATGGATTTTTTGCTTCATTCAAGTTAGCTCCAGTCAAATATGAAACGGAGCAAGTTCTCCATACAAATACGTGCATTTTTTGCTCCATTTCTTACTAGATAGTCAAATACAATAATTGAGACTTTAATCTAATTGGTACGATCGATTGGTCAGTTGGTGGACGTTAGAAGGACAATTGGAAGTGTCGAAGAGGTACGAAGGAATGATAAAGATTAAAAATGTTTGAGATAGAGATAAAGAGGAATATAGTATGAGAGGAATGTAAGTACGATGTAACACACAACGAGTAAGCAGATAATAAAAATGCATTCACACATACATACACATACTTAGATACTAAAAAAAAAAGAAGGAAAGAAAAAGAATCTACCGAAGCTCGCGGATTCGTCGAGATAGTCCCCAACCATAACGTTTAACGCTGAGTATAACATTGGATATACGAGAATGATGCTGATGATGATGATGATGATGATGATGGTGGTGGTGGTGGTGGTACTGTGGTGTGGTGTGGTG
>JACGTP010001461.1:0-10374 GCA_023678845.1 Mischocyttarus mexicanus | reverse complement strand
ACGAATTGACAGGAAGAAAGGTCAAGGTTCGAAGAAGCTTTTAGTATGGTTTAGTTAAAGTTAACTCAAGGATAGGACACGGTTTATCCACGATAAATCCACAACAGTTACGGTTTTTTTTAGTAAAAACAATAAAAGGTTGCGACAGGGTTTTCTTAGCGAAAAGTAAAGGTAAAGTCAAAAGAAAGTGATAGGCAGGGTGGTTAAGGTTAGAAGAAGCTATTAGTACAGTTTAGTCAAGGTTAACTCAAGGATAATACACGGTTAATATAAGATAAATCAAAAACAGTTGGAGTTTTTCTTAGTAAAAATAATAAAAAGTTGCGTCAGGGTTTTCAGCGAAATGTTAAGGTAAAGCCAAAAAAAGTGATAGGCAGAATGGTTAAGGTTAAAAGAAGCTATTAGTACAGTTTAGTCAAGGTTAACTTAAAGATAAGACACAATTTATTCAAGATAAATACAAACAGTTGGAGTATTTTTAGTAAAAACATTATAAGGTTGCGTCAAAGTTTTCAGTGAAATGTTAAGGTAAAGTCAAAACAAAGTGATAGGTAGGGAGGTCAAGCTTCGAAGAAGCTTCTTGTACAGTTCAGTCAAAATTAACTCAACGATTAGACACGGTTAATCGAAGATTAATCAAAAACCTTTGGAGTTTTTTTTAGTAAAAACATTAAAAGTATGCGTCTGGGTTTTCTCCGCGAAAAGATAAGGTAAAATCAAAAAAAAAGATAGTCAACGAGGTTAAAATTTCGAGAAGCATTTAGTATAGTCTAGTCAAGGTTAAGTCAAAGCTAAGACTCGGTTATGTAATAACAAATCCAGAATAGCTAGAGATTTTTTTAGTGCAAAATTTCAAAAAGTTGCGTCAGGGCTTTTTTAGCGAAATGATAAGGTAAAGGCACAACAAATTGACAGGAAGAAAGGCCAAGGTTCGAAGAAGCTTTTAGTATGGTTTAGTTAAAGTTAACTCAAGGATAAGACACGGTTTATCCACGATAAATCCACAACAGTTACGGTTTTTTTTTAGTAAATACAATAATAGGTTGCGACAGGGTTTTCTTAGCGAAAAGTAAAGGTAAAGTCAAAAGAAAGTGATAAACAGGGTGGTTAAGGTTAGAAGAAGCTGTTAGTAAAGTTTAGTCAAGGTTAACTCAAAGATAAGACACAATTTAATCAAGATAAATTCACAACAGTTGGAGTATTTTTAGTAAAAACATTAAAATGTTATTTCAGTGTTTTCTCAGCGAAATGTTAAGGTAAAGTCAAAACAAAGTGATAGGCAAGGAAGGTAAAGGTTCGAAGTATCTTTTTCTATAGTTAAGTCAAAGTTAAATCATGGATAAAACACAGTTAATTCCAGATAATTCCACAACAAATGGAGTTTTTTTAGTAAAAACAATAAAAAGTTGCGTCAGAGTTTTCTCAGCGAAAAGTTAAAGTAAAGTCAAAACAAAGTGATTGGCAGGAAGGTTAAGGTTCGAAGAAGCTTTTTGTATAGTTTCGTCAAGGTTAACTCAAAGCTAAGTCACAGTTAATTCCTAAAAAATCCAAAACAGTTGGAGTTTTTTTTAGTAAAAACAATAAAAGGTTGCGTCACGGTTTTCTCAGCGAAAAGTAGAGGTAAAGTCATAAGAAAGTGATAGGCAAGCAGGTTAAAATTCAAAGAAGCTTTTAGTATAGTTTAGTCAAGGTTTAGTCAAAGCTAAGATTTGATTATGTAAAAACGAATACAGAGGAGTTAAAAATTTTTTTAGTACTAAATTTCAAAAGGTTGCGTCAAAGTTTTTAGCGAAATGTAAAGGTAAAGTCAAAACATAGTGGTAGGCAGCGAGGCAAAAGTTTGAAGAAGTTTTTAGTATGGTTTAGTCAAGGTTAACTCAACGATTAGACACGGTTAATCGAAGATTAATCAAGAACAGTTGGAGTTTTTTTTAGTACAAACATTAAAAGGTTGCGTCTGGGTTTTCTTAGCGAAAAGTTAAAGTGAAGACAAAACAAAGTGATTGGCAGCCAGGCCAAGGTAAGAAGAAGCTTTAAGTATAGTTTAGTCAAAGCTAACTCAAGGATAAGACACGCTTAATGCAAGATTAATCCACAACAGTGGGAGTTTTTTTTAGTAAAAATATTAAAAAGTTGCGTCAGGGTTTTCTCAGCGAAAAGTTTAGGTAAAGTAAAAACAAAGTGATAGGCAGGGAGGCTAAGGTTCGAAATAGCTTTTAGTATAGCTTAGTCAAGGTTAACTCAAGGATAAGACACGGTTTATTTAAGATAAATCCACAACAGTTGGAATATATTTTAGTAAAATAATTAACAGGTTGCGTTAAGTTTTCTTAGCAAAAAGCAAAGGTAAAGTTAAAACAAAGTAATAGCCAGAGAAACCAAGTTTCGAAGAAGCTTTTAGTTTAGTGTAGTTAAGGTTAACTCAAGGATAATACACGGTTAATACAAGATAAATCAACAACAGTTAGAGTTGTTCTTAGAAAAAGCAATAAAAGGTTGCTTCAGGGTTTTCTCAGCGGAAAGTTAAAGTAAAGTCAAAACAAAGTGATTGGCAGGGAGGCAAAGGCTCGAAGAAGCGTTTAGTATGGTTTAGTCAAGGTTAACTCAAGGATAAGACACGGTTAATACAAGATAAATCAACAACAGTTAGAGTTTTTCTTAGTAAAAGCATTAAAAGTTTGCGTCAGGGTTTTCTCGGCGAAAGAATTAGATAAAGTCAAAAAAAATGATTAGAAGAGAGTCTAAGGTTCGAAGAAACTTTCAGTATAGTGTAGTCAAGGTTAACTGAAGGATATAACAAGTTTAATTCAAGATAAATCCACCACAGTTTAAGTTTTTTTAGTAAAAACAATAAAATGATGCGTCAAGGTTTTCTCAGCGAAATGTTAAGGTAAAGTCAAAACAAAGTGATTGGCAGGGAAGTCAAGGATCGAAAAAGCATTTTCTATAGTTAATTTAAAGTAAACTCAAGGATAAGACACTGTTAATTCCAGATAAATCCACAACAAATGGAGTTTTTTTAGCATAAACAATAAAAAGTTGCGTCAGGGTTTACTCGGCAAAAAGTTAAAGTAAAGTCAAAACAAAGTGATTGGCAGGGAGGCCAAGGTTCGAAGAAGCTTTTAGTATAGTTTAGTCAAGGTTAAATCAAGGATAAGACACGGTTAATACAAGATAAATCAACAATAGTTGGAGTTTTTCTTAGTAAAAACATTAAAAAGTTTCGTTAGGGTTTTCTCAGCGAAAAGTTTAGGTAAAGTCAAAACAAAGTGAAAGGCAGGGAGGTCAAGGTTCGAAGTAGCTTTTTCTATAGTTAGGGCAAAGTTAACTCAAGGATAAGACACGGTTAATTCCAGAAAAATCCACAACAAATGGAGTTTTTTTAGCAAAAACAATAAAAAGTAGCGTCAGAGTTTTCTCACCGAAAAGTTAAAGTAAAGTCAAAACAAAGTGATTGGCAGGGAGGCCAAAGTTCGAAGAAGCTTTTAGTATAGTTTAGTCAAGGTTAACTCTAAGATAAGACACGGTTAATACAAGATAAAGCAACAATATTTAACATTTTTCTTAGTAAAAACATTAAAAAGTTGCGTCAGGGTTTTCTCAGCGAAAAGTTTAGAAATAGTCAAAACAAAGTGAAAGGCACGGAGGTCATGGTTCGATGTTGCTTTTTCTATAGATAAGGCAAAGTTAACTCAAGGATAAGACACTGTTAATTCCAGAAAAATCCACAACAAATGGAGTTTTTTTAGCAAAAACAATAAAAAGTTGCGTCAGAGTTTTCTCAGCGAAAAGTAAAGGTAACGTCAAAAGAAAGTGATAGGCAGGGTAGCCAAAGTTCGAAGAAGCTATTAGTACAGTTTAGTCAAGGTTAACTCAAGGATAAGACACGGTTAATTTCAAATAAATCAACAACAAATAGAGTTTTTTTTAGTAAAAACAATAAAAGTTTGCGTCAGGGTTTTCTCAGCGAAAAGTTAAGGTAAAGTCAAAACAAAGTGAATGGCAGGGAGGCCAAGGTTCAAAGAAGCTTTTAGTATAGTTTAGTCACGGTTAACTCCAGGATAAGACACGCTAAATTAAAGATAAATCCACAGCAGTTGGAGTTGTTCTTAGTAAAAGCAATAAAAGGTTGCGTCAGGGTTTTCTCAGCAAAAAGTTAAAGTAAAGTCAAAACAATGTGATTGGCATGGAGGCCATGGTTCAAAGAAGCTTTAAGTATTGTTTAGTCAAAATTAATTCAAGGATAAGACACGTTTATTTCAAGATAAATACACAACAGTTGGAGTTTTTTTTAGTAAAAATAATAAAAGGTTGCTTTAGGGTTTTCTCAGCAAAAAGATAAAGTAAAGACAAAACAAAGTGATTGGCAGGGAGGCAAAGGTTCGAAGAAGCTTTTAGTATGGTTTATTCAAGGTTAACTCAACGATTAGACACGGTTAATCCAAGATAAATCAAAAACAATTGGAGTGTTTTTTAGTAAAAACATAAAAAAGTTGCGTCAAGGTTTTCTCAGCAAAAAGTTAAAGTAAAGACAAAACAAAGTGATAGGCAGAGAGGTTTAAATTTAGAGAAGCTTTTAGTATAGTTTAGTGAAGGTTTAGTATAAGCTAAGACTCGATTAGGTAAAAACGAATTCAGAGAAGTTAGAGATTATTTTAGTGCAAAATTTCAAAAAATTGCGTCAGGGTTTTCTCAGCGAAATGTTAAGGTAAAGTCAAAACATAGTGACAGGCAGGAAGGTCAAGGTTCGAAGAAACTTTTTTATAGTTTAGTCAAGGTTAACTCAAGGATAAGACACGGTTAAATCCAGATAAATGAACAACAAATTTTGGTTTTTTAGTAAAAAAAATAAAAGGTTGCTTCAATATTTTCTCCGCGAAAAGTCAAGATAAAATCAAAAGAATGCGATAGGCAGGGAGGCCAAATTTCCAAAAAGCTATTAGTACAGTTTAGTCAAAGTTAACTCAAGGAAAAAACACGGGTTATTCAAGATAAATCCACAACATTTGAAGTTTCTTTTAGGTAAAAAATTACAAGGCTGCGTCAGGGTTTTCTCAGCGAAAAGTTAAATTAAAGTCAAAACAAAGTGATAGGCAGGGAGGCAAAGGTTCGAAGAAGTTTTTAGTATGGTTTAGTCAAGGCTAACTTAACGATTAGACACGGTTAATCGAAGTTTAATTAAAAACAGTTGGAGTTTTTTTAATTAAAAACATTAAAAGTTGCGTCTAAGTTCTCTCTGCAAAAAGTTTGGGTAAAGTTAAAAAAAAAGATAGGCACTGTGGTTAAAATTCAGAAAAGCTTTTAGTATGGTTTAGTCAAAGTAAAGTCAAAGCTAAGATTTGATTATGTAAAAACAAATCCAGAAAAGCTATAGATTTTTTTAGTGCAACATTTCAAAAGGTTGCGTCAGGGTTTTTTCAGCGAAAAGTTAAAGTAAAGTCAAAACAAAGTGATTGGCATGGAGGCCAAGGTTCAAAGAAGCTTTAAGTATTGTTTAGTCACAATTAATTCAAGGATAAGACACGTTTATTTCAAGATACATACACAACAGTTTGAGTTTTTTTTATTAAAAATAATAAAAGGTTGCTTTAGGGTTTTCTCAGCAAAAAGTTATGGTAAAGACAAAACAAAGTGATAGGCAGAAAGGCCAAGGTTCGAAGAAGCTTTTAGTATGGTTTAGTTAAAGTTAACTCCAGGATAAGACACGGTTTATCTACGATAATTCCACAACAGTTGGATTTTTTTTAGTAAAAATAATAAAAGGTTGAGTAAGGGTTTTCTGAGCGAAATGTTAAGGTAAAATCAAAACAAAGTGGTAGGCAGGGAGGCAAAGGTTCGAAGAAGCTTTTAGTATGGTTTAGTCAAAGTTAACTCAACGATTAGACACGGTTAATACAAGATAAAGCAACAATAGTTGGCGTTTTTCTTAGTAAAAACATTAAATAGTTGCGTCAGGGTTTCCTCAGCGAAAAGTTTAGGTAAAGTCAAAAAAAAGTGAAAGGCACGGAGGTCAAGGTTCGAAGTAGCTTTTTCTATAGTTTAGTCAAGGTTAACTCAAGGATAAGACACGGTTAATTCCAGACAAATCAACAACAAATAGAGTTTTTTTTAGTAAAAACAATAAAAGGTTGCGTCAGAGTTTTCTCAGCGAAAAGTAAAGGTAACGTCAAAAGAAAGTGATAGGCAGGGTAGCCAAAGTTCGAAGAAGCTATTAGTACAGTTTAGTCAAGATCAACTCAAAGATAAGACACGGTTAATTTCAGATAAATCAACAACAAATAGAGTTTTTTTTAGTAAAAACAATAAAAGGTTGCGTCAGGGTTTTCTCAGCGAAATGTTAGAGTAAAGTCAAAACAAAGTGATTGGCAGGGAGGCCAATGTTCGAAGAAGCTTTTAGTATAGTTTAGTCAAGGTTAACTCAAGGATAAGACACGTTTAATTCAAGATAAATCCACAACAGTTAGAGTTTTTTTAGTAAAAGCAATAAAGGTTGCGTCAGGGTTTTCTCAGCAAAAAGTAAAGGTAAAGTCAAAACGAAGTGATAGGCAAGGAGGCAAAGGTTCGAAGAAGCTTTTAGTATTGTTTAGTTAAAGTTAACTCAAGGATAAGACACGGTTTATCTACGATAATTCCACAACAGTTGGTTTTTTTCTAGTAAAAATAATAAAAGTTGCGTCAGGGTTTTCTGAGCGAAAAGTTAGAGTAAAGTCAAAACAAAGTGATTGGCAGGGAGGCCAATGTTCGAAGAAGCTTTTAGTATAGTTTAGTCAAGGTTAACTCAAGGATAAGACACGTTTAATTCCAGATAAATCTACAACAGTTCGAGTTTTTTTTAGTAAAAACATAAAAAAGTTGCGTCTGGGTTTTCTCCGCGAAAAGTTAAGGTAAAATCAAAAATAAAAATAGTCAACGAGGTTAAAATATAGAAAAGCATTTAGTATAGTTTAGTGAAGGTTAAGTCAAAGCTAAAACTCGATTATGTAATAACAAATCCAGAAAAGCTAGAGATTTTTTTAGTGCAAAATTTTAAAAAGTGGCGTCAGGGTTTTTTCAGCGAAATGTTAAGGTAAAGTCACAACAAATTGACAGGCAGAAAGGTCAAGGTTCGATGAAGCTTTTAGTATAGTTTAGTTAAAGTTAACTCAAGGATAAGACACGGTTTATCCACGATAAATCCACAACAGTTGCGGTTTTTTTTAGTAAAAACAATGAAAGGTTGCGACAGGGTTTTCTTAGCGAAAAGTAAAGGTAAAGTCAGAAGAAAGTGATAGGCAGGGTGGTTAAGGTTAGAAGAAGCTATTAGTACAGTTTAGTCAAGGTTAACTCAAAGATAAGACACTTTACTCAAGATAGATTCACAACAGTTGAAGTCTTTTTAGTAAAAACATTAAAATGTTGCGTCAGGGTTTTCTCAGCGAAATGTTAAGGTAAAGTCAAAACAAAGTGATAGGCAGGGAGGTTAAGGTTTAAAGTAGCTTTTTCTATAGTTAAGTCAAAGTTAACTCAAGGATAAGACACAGTTAATTTCAGATAAATCAACAACAGTTGGAGTTTTTCTTAGTAAAAATAATAAAAAGTTGCGTCAGGGTTTTCTCAGCGAAAAGTTACGGTATAGTCAAAACAAAGTGATAGGCAGGGAGGTTAATATTCAAAAAAGCTTTTAGTATAGTTTAGTCAAGGTTTAGTCAAAGCTAAGATTTGATTATGTAATACCAAATCCAGAAAAGCTAGAGATTTTTTTAGTTCAAAATTTTAAAAAGTGGCGTCAGGGTTTTTTCAGCGAAATGTTAAGGTAAAGTCACAACAAATTGACAGGAAGAAAGGTCAAGGTTCGAAGAAGCTTTTAGTATGGTTTAGTTAGGGTTAACTCAAGGATAAGACACGGTTTATCCACGATAAATCCACAACAGTTACGGTTTTTTTTAGTAAAAACAATAAAAGGTGGCGACAGGGTTTTCATAGCGAAAAGTAAAGGTAAAGTCAAAAGAAAAAGATAGGCAGGGTGGTTAAGGTTAGATGAAGCTATTAGTACAGTTTAGTTAAGGTTAACTCAAAGATAAGACACAATTTATTCAAGATAAATTCACAACAGTTGGAGTATTTTTAGTAAAAACATTAAAATGTTGCGTCAGGGTTTTCTCAGCGAAATGTTAAGGTAAAGTCAAAACAAAGTGATAGGCAGGGAGGTCATGGTTCGCAGTTGTTTCTTCTATAGTTGAGTCAAAGTTAACTCAAGGATAAGACACAGTTAATTCCAGATAAATCCACAACAAATGGAGTTTATTTTAGCAAAATCAATAAAAAGATGCATCAGAGTTTTCTCAGCGAAAAGTTAAAGTAAAGTCAAAACAAAGTGATTGGCAGGAAGGCCAAGGTTCGAAGAAGCTTTTTGTATAGTTTGGTCAAGGTTAACTCAAGGATAAGTCACGGTTAATTCCTGGGAAATCCAAAACAGTTAGAGTTTTTTTTAGTAAAAAATATAAAAAATTGCGTCACGGTTTTATCAGCGAAATGTACAGGTAAAGTCAAAAGAAAGTAATAGACAGGGTGGTTGAGGTTAGAAGAAGCTATTAGTACAGTTTAGTTAAGGTTAACTCAAAGATAAGACACGGTTTATCCAAGATAAATCCACAACATTTGGAGTTTTTTTTAATAAAATTATTACAAGGTTGCGCCAGGGTTTTCTCAGCGAAAAGTTACGGTATAGTCAAAACAAAGTGATAGGCATGAAGGTTAAAATTCAAAAAAGCTTTTAGTATAGTTTAGTCAAGGTTTAGTCAAAGCTAAAATTTGATTATGTAAAAACGAATACAGAGAAGTAGAAAATTTTTATAGTGCTAAATTTCAAAAGTTTGCGTCAGGGTTTTCAGCGAAATGTTAAGGTAAAGTCAAAACAAAGTTATAGGTAGGGAGGTCATGATTCGAAGAAGCTTTTTGTACAGTTTAGTCAAGGTTAACTCAACGATTAGACACGGTTAATCGAAGATTAATCAAAAACAGTTGGAGTTTTTTTTTAGTACAAAAATTAAAAGGTTGCGTCTGGGTTTTCTTAGCAAAAAGTTTTGATAAATACAAAACAAAGTGATAAGAAGTAAGGCCAAGTTTCGAAGAAGTTTTTAGTATAGTGTAGTTAAGGTTAACTCAAGAATAAGACACGTTTAATTCCTGAAAAATCCAAAACAGTTAGAGTTTTTTTAGTAAAAACAATAAAAGGTTGCGTCAGGGTTTTCTCAGCAAAAAGTAAAGGTAAAGTCGAAACAAAGTGATTGGCAGAGAGGCAAAGGTTCGAAGAAGCTTTTAGTATGGTTAAGTCGAGGTTAACTCAACGATTAGACACGGTTAATCCAAGACAAATCAAAAACAATTGGAGTTTTTTTAGTAAAAACATAAAAAAGTTGCGTCAAGTTTTTCTCAGCAAAAAGTTTAAGTAAAGACAAAACAAAGTGATAGGCAGGGAGGTCAAGGTTCGAAAAAGCTTTTTGTATAGTTTCGTCAAGGTTCACTCAAAGATAAGTCACGGTTAATTCCTGGAAAATCCAAAACAGTTAGAGTTTTTTATAGTAAAAAAAATAAAAAATTGCGTCACGGTTTTATCAGCGAAATGTACAGGTAAAGTCAAAAGAAAGTGATAGACAGGGTGGTTAATGTTAGAAGAAGCTATTAGTACAGTTTAGTTAAGGTTAACTCAAAAATAAGACACAATTTATTCAAGATTAATTCACAACAGCTGGAGTATTTTTAGTAAAAACATTAAAATGTTGCGTCAGGGTTTTCTAAGCGAAATGTTAAGGTAAAGTCAAAACAAAGTGAAAGGTAGGGAGGTCAAGATTCGAAGAAGCTTTTTGTACAGTTTAGTCAAGGTTAACTCAAGGATAAGACACGGTTTATCCAAGATAAATCCACAACATTTGGATTTTTTTTTAATAAAAATATTACAAGGTTGCGTCAAGGTTTTTTCAGCGAAAAGTTAATATAAAGTCAAAACAAAGTGATAGCCAGAGAGGCAAAGGTTTGAAGAAGTTTTTAGTATGGTTTAGTCAAGGTTAACTCAACGATTAGACACGGTTAATCAAAGATTAATCAAAAACAGACGAAGTTTTTTTTTAGTACAAAAATTAAAAGGTTGCGTCTGGGTTTTCTTAGCAAAAAGTTAAAGTAAAGACAAAACAAAGTGATAAGCAGAGAGGCCAAGTTTCGAAGAAGCTTTTAGTATAGTGTAGTTAAGGAAAACTCAAGGATAATACACAGTTAATATAAGATAAATCAACAACAGTTGGAGTTTTTCTTAGTAAAAGCATTAAAAGGTTTCGTCAGGGTTTTCTCAGCGAAAAGTTAAAGTAAAGTCAAAACAAAGTGATTGGCAGGGAGGCCAAG
>JACGTP010001460.1:0-10380 GCA_023678845.1 Mischocyttarus mexicanus | reverse complement strand
GCTCCATTTCATGCTTAACAATCTAATACAACAACAAAATTCAATTTCTATATAATTATTTGTCAAATAATTGAGCCGTCTATTTTAAAAAAGGGGACTTAAGTCAATTTATATTTGAATTGAGATAATTCAAAGTTTGCGTTTCAATGCAATTAAAAATTTACATACAAGATACTAATAAGTTGTTTTGCTTAATTTTATCTTAAGGAGTTCAATTTATAATTCCTATTAAAATATTTACTATTATTAAGTAAATAAAATGCAATTTTTTACCAACATCAGACTAACACAACTTTCAAAATTAAAAACCGGATTCTTAATCAACTTTTGAGAAGCCTAAGTTCATTCAACATAATTTAAGATGTTTCAAATTGACAGAAAACAATACTCAATTTATTTTACATATCTTTACAACACTTCAAAAACATAATTTATGCGATTCAAAAGACTTTTCAACTACATAACGTACAAAAATTAATTACAAAACGATTTACTACTCGTCTACATTTTGCGTGTGAAAGGGATTTGAAGAAATCATGGTGTACCGAAAGTATACATCGTAACAGATCAATTATGTCCTTGAATCTACCTGTTGTAAATTGTCTGATATTTTTATACAGTAGTGTCAATACAATATTTGCGACAATTCTTGGTCTATCTCGACGCTGTAATAAATTCAAGACTTTTAAATTTTCATTCTCATTCATTGACGTCTTATAGAAAATTTAATACGGTTCATTTCTGACCTCTTCCAACATATTTTAAACCAGTTTATTGATTCTCCCCTAAAATTCTTTACCCTTTTAAAAATTGCGTCTTCTAATAATTTTGTTCATACAAAATCTAGTCTCATTTCATTTACAATAACTTACCTTTCCGAAACTTTTCGATAATATTGTAAATAATCTTGGTGGACAAACTGTAAATTATTTTTTTTTTTAATGACATTTCTACCACGCCAAAATCTCTATCATTTGGTAAAAACGAATGTCTTGATATTAAAAATTTCTGATCTATGATTTCCACATTATTTTCAACAGTTTGGACAATTTTAAGCCACGGTTAAAGCTACTTTAATGTTTCTATCTTGCCCTGCACACATGTCACTGTAAGCTATAATGTGTCATTCACTTTTTAAATTTGTAACATGTTTTAGGATGCATGAAGCTATTTCTTGAGCACTTCTTGATGCAATAGTTTCATTCCAAACGTACATGTGAACATTATCGTTCTGAAAATTGTGAATATCCAAATCTAGAACGTACATATTGCGTTTATAATATGCTACTGAAGTAGTCAACATTGGATAAGGTAATGCTTCTTGCAAGTCGAACGAAAAAGCGAAATAATAATCTGAATTAAGTGATACTTCAATAATTAATATCTTAATTGAAGTATAATTGGACTAAGGCAACTTTCAAAGTAAATGGTTCACTTATTGAACTAATTCTGAAAATTTATATGTCCAGAATGATTGTATCTACTCGGAATATAAGTAACCTGTAATGTTTTATTAATAGATAACTGGAAGTTGTACATGTTAACACAGTCAGCTGGAAATAATTGACAAGTATACTTAGGTTTCTTTCAAAATAGACGGCTCATTTGTCTAATAATTATTTATTTTTATCAGTGATTTTTTTTCTAAGAGATTCATAGTTGTCGATTAATTAAAAATCATTTTTGTAAGAACCTATAAGAAAATTACTTTCAAGTTAGTGTTATTTCCTCGTTGATTTATTTACGATTTGGTTTATGTAGAAGAACTTAAATAATTAAAAAAAAAAATAGTACACAAGTATATTCTGTATTTAAAAAAAAAAGCACAGAATATTGGGAACCGTTGAAGTATAATTTAAGATTTTTCAATTCCAGAGAGAGTAACGTGGTATTGCGAAATAAAAATCAACAAATTGATAATAAGAAAAGATTAGCAATGATTGTTTCGAAGGAAGTAGCCCATCAATGGTTTGGTAATTTGGTAACACCAAAATGGTGGTCGGAAGTATGGTTAAAAGATGGTTTTTCATCGTTCTTCGGTATAAAAGCATTAACCATGGTGAGAGGGATCATTTTCGTGATTATTTTTATTTTCTTAACTTCCATTACGGTTACCAATTTGCAGATCGAATCGTCTTGGAGTGTAAAAGATATTATGCCAATGCAATATCGTGAAATGTTTGAAAAAGAAGAAAAGGTGAATGCACATCCGTTGTATTTCAATTTAAGTATTACCGAGAAACCTCTACGTGATGCATTTGATACGACTGCTAACGTTAAGGGCAATTGTCTGGTCAATATGATATATCATTTTATTGGTGAATCAATATTCGTATCATCGATTAAAAAATATATCCGTGGATATTATTATCGTTCAGCAGATCAGAACGATCTTTGGGATATATTTCAACATGAAATCGAATTATCCAAATCACCATTAAAGAATTTTTCTATGAAAAGTATCATGAAAGGTTGGACAAATCAAGCTGGGTTTCCTGTTGTTCACGTAATCAGAAATAACGAGACTGGCTTTGTCGAGCTTATGCAGGTCTTTAAAAAAAATAACAAAGCATGATTCTCTTATTTTTATCCAAGTAAACTTTACATCAATGTGTGTATGTCGATAAAGAATCGATAATATTTTAGGAGAGATTTTATAAACAAGATTTAAACGATCATAGTACCAAGGAGGAATTATGGTCCATCCCTTTAACTTGGACAATCGAAAGTGATCAGCGATTCGATGGGACGTTGCCGAAGGCATGGATGCTTGAAAGACGCATGGTGATTAATGATACTGGCTTGAGTGAAGCAATTTTCAATAATCAATGGATTCTCTTTAATATCAACCAAACAGGTCACAATGTAATATAATATAATCTCGTATAAGGGCAAAATATTAATAAAAAAGAAGAAAAGTTAAGAATCAGAGGGATAGAATAACAGAAAATGAGAGAAAATGTACACCCAACTAATTTTTTAAACGGTGTATACCGTTTCTTAGATAACCATGCAATAAAAAAACCGTGTACAAGAAGAGTTGGGTGTATTTAACACGTTGAGTGTCTAACCATTCTTGCTTTATTTGTTATTATTTTAATATTATATTATTTTTATATTATATTATAATAATTAAATAAATATGTTAGCGTGTTCCACCGGTGGTACACGTGGCACGTAACGTATTAATTAATTATATTATATTATATTATTTAAATATTATATTTTTTTTTATATTATAAATAAATATGTTTGCGTGTACCACCGGTGGTACACATGAATTAAAAATCAAGTTTGACGTATACCACCGGTGGTACACGTGACATAGAAAGTGTTAATCAGATAAATTTATACTATTCTTAACAAATTTGATATCGATTTTAATGTTTTTTTTTTATATATATTTCTTTTATTTTCTTCTTCTATATTCCCATTTTTAAACAGGATTGTATCGAGTGAATTACGACATAGAAAATTGGAAACTTCTATCAAATCGATTCGATCTATTACCGGAAACTACAAAGCTACAGATCATGACCGACGCCTTTGCCATGTTCAATCGAGGATTACTCGATCTAACTTTTATCTGGAAATTTCTTTCTAAGTTGAACGTTGATACCGAGAAAAATGTATGGTTGTCTGTCGAGGCTGATATCGAATACATCGAATATCGTCTTTCCAATTCTAACATCTTCAAAGTAAGAATCTTATTTTTCTTATCTCTTTCTTTTTTATTTAACCAAAACAAAAACCGTTAAAAAAAATAAAAATAAAATTAACTGTGTGGTAAATGGTATACCATCATCGCGTATGAATGCATTTTACACGTAATAACGTGTTTTACTAAACCACTTGGACGGAATTATTACATGCAGTGTATATTTTTATACAAAACGAATAAGACAACATCTGAAATGTTTTTTCTTTCAGACAAACAGACAGACAGACAGACAGACAGACAGAGTGAAAGGTGGTGGGGGGTGGGGGGGGGTAGAAGGTGCTCGCGTGCTCGAGTATGTGTGTATTCGTTTTCGTTTTATTATTAATTTATGCCGCTACTACCTAAACGATAAGATATTCAAGATAGCCGATAACAAGCTTAAAGGCTTAAATCGTTTACCACGTTGTTCTGCGTTATGTCGCCCATTATATGCAGTTAAGTCTTAAGTATAGCATCATAAAACAAGTGATTATCCTTTCGACAGGAATACAAGCGATCATAGCCTGCCGCCCGTCATTACGATTCAACGTTCAATTAGGCCTTGAAAGACTTAATCATTATTTGCACCAAAATACGAGGCCCTCGGGAACGCTTAATTAACCACTTTGCTGCTACGTAACGCACAGCTTTCTATTCGAAGAAATTATTATTGAAAAAGGGTCGAAAAACCATTTAACTTCCTTCTTCTTCTTCTTTTTTTTTTAATATTTTTTATTTTTATAGTTTTTTCTTTCTTTCTTTAGGTTTACCTTTACCTTTACTTTGCTTTACTTTATCTTACCTTACTTTACTCTGGCTTGAGGTTTTCTTCTTTTTTTTTTTTCTACCTTCGTTGTTTTTTTTTTTTTTTTCTCTTTCTCCCCCTCCCCCCCCCCCCCCCCCAGTTCATCCCCCCATCGAAAGAACGAGAATTTATTTACATAAATCGAATCCTACTCGACTACTCGATTATATAGGTACTACCTTTTCGTTCGTTCAAAGAAACAACACGAGGGAATCTTTAAACTCAACTTTGTTGGTTTATTTTTATTTTCTTTTACTTTTCTCATTTTTTTTTTTTTAATTTCTTTTTTCTCTCTCTTTCTCTGACCTTATAGTATTTTTATTAATTAGCGATATATATTTTGTGTAAGATAAATACTTCGTTACGTGTATAATATGAATATTTAATTCGATAGGAATAATTAAGTGTCGTAATTTTATTTAACGTCTGTTGGTAATGTTCCATTGATTTAATGGTAATTTGGTTTATATTATTTATCGATATTAATATTATATAAATATTGATACACATTTATTTATTGTAAATAAGAATCTCTCTCTCTTTCTCTCTTCATTAAAAATTCATTTTTGATTTGTTGATCGGACCATGTTTAATACTTTGCATGGAAATAAGTTTTTCATTTTAAATTACAAATATTAAATCGATGGACGAAAAAAAAAATGGTTAAATTTTTGACCACGATTCGATGAGAAAATGTGACATTAACCCCCCCCCCTCCCCCTTCCCCACCGATACGATAGAAAAAAAATTATTAATTTGTCAAGTATGAAATGGAGCATTCAACAGCGTGCATTTTTTTTGCTCCACTTCGTACTTGACGATTTTTCTTGAACATTTTTATGGTCAGTTTTGTTTGAAATTTCTATCTCAGTTTGCAACGTGCAAATTAATCGACGAGGTGTATCGATCTAAAGTTGAAAATATATTTGACACCGATACGAAAACGTGGAGTTCGTTTAAAATTGTTTTAACGAAATGGGCATGCAGGATTGGTCACAAAAGTTGCGTTAAATCTGTCAAAGATTTCGTTGAAGAATTATTACGAAACGATTCTATTGTCAAGTAGGTATAAAGATTATCGATTTTTTAAACTATATTTATTGGTTTTTTAAATAAAAAATAAAATGTTTGTGTGTGTTAATACGATTTAGGGAACAAGATTTATCAACGGAATTACGAGTTTGGGTTTATTGCACGTATTCAAAATTTTCTACGACGGAACAATGGTTTAAGTTATTGGATAAATATCACGAACCAAAGGGAAAGGATAAATTTAGCCTGGCATATGCTCTTGGTTGTACTCCAAACTCAACATTGATCGAATGGTATGATTGATGTGATATTTTTATTTTTCCATTTAGGTTGGAGCAATAAATAATAGCTGAATTTTTTATTTGTTTATATTGAAATCAATTACATTAGGAATGAACAGTTATTATTGTTTTACTAAACAAATATTTAAAATATATTTTTTTTTAAATACCACGAGGATGAGTTGAAAAGTTTTGAACCTTGAGAGAAAAAATTTTTATTTTTTTTTAGTTTTAATTTTAAAATTGGTTAATATTTGTACAAACATTTGTTCTAGAAAATCTGTTTTTTTATGTTTTTATTAAAATGTTTGAAATGATTGCTAGATTAGTCTAAAACATTTATGTAGAACGATAAATTGTAAAAGATTAGGTAGCAATAGAAATGTAATATAAAAGCATTTGAAATATCCAATATGAAAAATGTAAATTATTAGAACTATGTTTGTAGGTATTTATCGTCATTTTCAACAGAAAATATCAAGGCAACGCTTATGGCTATCGCGAGAAATCCAAATGCATTTAATCTAACGATTGACTTTATAGACCGAGTGGATAAAATATTGGATAAAAGTTATGGCAAGTAAGTGATCACTCGATATAGTTGTCGATATCAAAAAGTAAAATAAACTAAAGGTCTGAGAAAAAGAAAAAAAAAAAGTACAAAATAAAATCATACTCCTGTCTGTTAGTGTATATCAACTTACATAGGAGTGTAAGTTGAAGTTTGCCGGTTTTTTCGTTAAAAAACACATAATTTTTAGGGGAATCTCAAAATATTTTTATTCAAAGTATTGACCATTTGATACTACACATTTCGTCCATCTTTGAGGCAAATTATGGATACCATTCCAAAAAAACTTTTTCTCTTTCGAGGAAAACCATTCGACGAGCCATTTTTCAACTTCTTCAAAATTGACGAAGTGCTGTTCTGCAAGTGAGTGCCCCATCGATGCGAAAAGGTGGAAGTCGGACAGGGCGAGGTCTGAAGAGTACGGCGGGTGCGATAATATTTCCCAATTAAGTGTTTTTAATGTGTCCTTCACGGATCTAGCGGTATGAGACGGCGCGTTGTCATGTTGCAAAATAACTTTGCCATGTCTTCGGGCCCATTCCGGTCGTTTTTCGATCAACGCATGATTCAAATTGATCATTTGTTATCGATAGCGATCCGTATTTACCGTTTCACCAGGTTTTAATAGTTCGTGGTACACCACACCATCCTGGTCCCACCAAACACAGAGCATTGTCTTTCAAATCGAAATCTCCACTTTTAAATTGACGAAACCATGTCTCACATGTTCTAATCACTGGAGCATGTTCACCATAAGTTTCTACTAGCAAACGATGTGCATCAGCTGCTTTTTTCTTTTGATGAAATAAGAAAAGCAACGATTTCCGCAAATGCTCTTTATTTGGAACGAAACTCGACATATTCATTGATATAAACGACTATGACGCTATTACTTTGACAGAATGAGACTTAGGTGTTTTTGGAGGTTAATGTCAATAGAAAACAATCGTGTATATAACAAATCATAGAAATGCCTACATCCTGCTAGCAACAACCTGTAACTTTTTGAATTTTTTATTTTTTAACTTGATTTTTTTTTCTGTATTTTTAAATCATTAATAAATATGTGATAAAATTATTTCTAGTTAAAATACTTTTTAGTTTCTTTTTAATACGCTTAATAAAATACATAAAATTCATGTTTCTTGACTAGGATACCTTTTTAATTGAATGAAATATCAAAATTGTGCTTTTTAAATTCTTTTTGAAAATGTTCTGATATTATTTTTCAATGAAATAATCCAACAAAGTATTTGAATCTTGCTAGTGAAATGGTATTTTCAGTTATGTGATGAAGAGGGTGAAAAAAGGAAACAGTGGTGCGAGGAATAAACGAGGGTTGTAAGCCATTGCGCACGCATCTTTGAATGAACATGCTTTTCAAGGCTTCAGTATCTCTGGTGATGCTCGTGGGAACGGTACCTAACGATACCTCTTGATTTTACTTCGTGATTCCAATCTAAAATAGGAAATAACAGAATGTGTTAGAATTGTACGATAAAAAAAAAAAAATAAAACGAATATCTCATCGATCAAATTTAACAAACAAATATTATTTTTTCATTTTCTCTTTAATCTCGATCTACGATATGAATCGATTTTTTATTTCGATCGAACGAACATTTAAAAACAAAAAAAACTAAAATGACTGAATCGTAATTTTTCATTTTTTTCAATTTTTCTATTTTTGTTGGTGATTTATTTTATTTTATTTTATTTTTTAATTATGGTGTATACTCGGTGGTCATTGTTTTTACGCGATAAGAGAATTCAAGCGTGTAGTGGCTTCAAATAAATATTTTTCAAAGTTTTCCAAAGCAGTTAGTTCGTCGAAAATAGAACCGAAACGATTCATCTTTTAGATTATCATCTCAATGCCTTATGCCCTTGCCTTAGGTGTGTGTTTGAAATCGAACGAGAGAAGTTGTAAATCAAAGTGGGGGTTCTTATTGTGTAAAAAAAAAAATATATCTTAAATGATAAAGTAGAAAAATGTATTCTTTCGCAAATAATCAATGAAAGATCGTTAAGAAGATAATCGTGAAATTGTTTTTTTTTCAAATAAATTACCAATTAACATTAGTGATTATATTTTATTTCTATGAAAACAAATTGATTGGTGTAATAAAAATAAGGAAAAGAGAAGAGAAGAACAATTTAATTTTTTATATATTAGATGAATGAAAGTTGATCCTGGATAATAAAAGAGAAAAATGTATGACGTTATGAACGTATTATATTAATGCAAGAGTGTGTTTTTTTTTTTATTACAAACTGTAGAAGAGAAATAAACGAAAGGAGGAAACAAATAGAAGAAGAAGAAAAAGAAGTACTCTTTGAATTTATAAAAAGAGATTTTTCTTCTCTCAGATTTCAAAAGGATTTCGTAATAATATTTAAATCGACAAACCTGTGTGACAATAATACTCTTAACAAGACTGTACAAATTACAATAATCTTATAAAAAAATATATAATCGAGAAGAAGAAGAAGAAACAAATTTATTCGTACAAATGCAATTGGAACAACGAGCATTTATTAAAAAACGATTTTATTGTTTAATTAAATGGAAGAAGAATTATTTTTAATTCAACAAACACGTGTATGCATACGAGTGTAAGAAAAAAAAACAATGCGTTAATTGATTTAAATTGAAATAACGTTTAAGTGACAATAATATTCCGATGAAGTTGAATTACAAAAGAATTATGAGATTAATAGTGTCAGTGAATGATTTTTATCGATAAAAAACAAAACATTGGATAATTTTATTGATATAATAAAAGTGTTTGGATAAAAAAATATGAATAGCGTGAACGCGTTTCATTTGTACAATTGTAGTGCGTCGATATTAGAACGTAATATATCATCTTTATTAAAATTAAATCGGAGTGAACTACTCATGATTCTCGACGAAGCTTTGAAGTTATCAAAGGAACCTGATACGTTACACGATGCATTTATCGAATGTTATTACGGCATACAAGAACGTCCATTCGATTTACCATGGTGGCAAAAGCTAACTTGGTCATTGATCTTTGCAATCATCTTATTAGTAGCCACCGGTGGAAATATTATTGTCATGTGGATAGTACTTGGTAAGAAAAATATTTATTTTTTTAAACGTTCATTTAGTTTAGAAAATTTCTTATCCCAGTTAACACTAAACGTTAATATGACGTAAATTTTACGTCATTTTTCAAAAATTGACGTTAATATGACGTAACTTTTACGTCATTTTTCAAAAATTGACGTAAAATTTACGTCATATTAACGTTTTGCGTTAACTGGGTATTAATTCTATTAAATTTAACAAAAGTTATAAATGTGTTATCAGATTTGATTTTCAAGATATTTCTATTTTAAGATTTACTTGGATCAGTTTAATTATCTCGTTAAAATAAAAATGACTTTTATCGTGTCTAACTTGTTAGGAATGAATAAAAAAAAAAGAATACTTTGGTTAGGGTCTTGATATTTATCGGTCTATCGTCCAACATAGAAACGGTTTTTTATGGTTTCATGTTAACGAGAGAAATGTATTATAGGAAACTTGTATACTTATTTGCATAGACGTTAACAAGGTTACTAGAAGAAAACACTATTAAGACGATTTTAAATTAGATTAGTTTCATTGAGTATTGTAGATGGGGTAGTTTATCAATGACAACATCCTTTGAAACATCTTTCAAGATAAATTATTAGTTATTAACGAGACTACGAGTATGCGAAAATTAATGTCAAGTATGATTTCATCTTCATTCTTTTGAAATAGAATTATTTTTTATCGGAATATTACAATCCGAATAAAGTGACTTGGTCATTTATACTCGAACAAACAAAATATGGAAATATTGTAATCGATCAAGTAAAGTGAGATACAACGTTACAGAATGATTTACGTCTCTTTCACGGTTTTACTTTTTTCTCGAACATATATTTATTATCGTCGTAACGATACTCTTTTTTCTGTATCACGATACACTTAGGA
>JACGTP010001459.1:0-10393 GCA_023678845.1 Mischocyttarus mexicanus | reverse complement strand
TCCCCATAGGGGGAAGAAGGGTGCCATAAATAGGTGGAGGAGGGGGGGAAGGATTATGGTATCGATAAATCCGATCAGATTCTTCGTACGATCGAGGAGCGGTACTTTCGCTTCGATCGCAACGTAGGATGATTCGATGATACCTAACGTGATATTCCATCTCAATGCATACAGGTTTATCTGCATATAAGTGTATGTGTATGTGTATGTGTATGTATGTAACGTTGGTATGCATAATCGAGACACTAGAGTATTATGTTAGAAATATTTTTTGTTCAATCTATGCAGTCGACCGTCTCGACAGTTTCCACTTTTTCCATTTTATTTTTTGTTTTATTTATTTATTAATAGTTTTTTTTTTATACAAATACCGGCACACCACCCACGGTGTATTGGATCTACGAGAATAAAGTGTAAGTCGTTTGTTCTTCTTTGCAATCTGTGATCGTTCATTTACCTTTTATTGTTCTATTATTGAGTACTCGTATACTTTCACACACACATTTGCAATACTAATTTATATAAGCAAATTATTTTTATATAATATAGAAATTTATAAAGGTGTTTGTTTATTTTTCTTTTATTTATAATAATAATTATTATAGTAATATTATTTTTGTAAATACTGCAGTATTAAATGTAGAATAATGAATTTAATTAATTTCATTCTAAAAGATTCATTTAGATAATTGAAATTATTATTTAAATAATATCAAAGATAAATTGATGAAATATTAGAAAAAGTAAGCACTCGATCGGAGAAATAACAAAACAGAAGTACAGGTAAAATAATTTGATAAAATTAAATATGAATAATAAATGTGCAAAATTGACAACTCCCTTTTTGAAAACAATTTGTTCTTTAATTCATCAATGTTCTCTACCCCCGTTAAAAAAAAAAAAATAATCACAGACAGTAGTCGACATTGAAAGTTGACAAACGGTACTTTAACGTTAACGGTCTCCTCGTAATTAAAGTCAATTGTGAAGGCTGTTGCTCGCGTGTATTCCAACAAACATACGTCATGCGTTATGTGACGCGTGCGTTAACACACAAATACGGATCTTTCATGTTAGTCGTTAAACACGATACTAAATCGTTCACATACTTACTTCTAACTTGACGTATAATTATTTCCAAGTTTCGATACGATAACCAATTCCTCTAATCTTTAACATTAATAATGCAAAATACATAACGCGTCTATTATGAAATGCAACAAGAAATGCATATAATTCAATTGAGAATTTGCTTCATTTCATACTTTTGACACAACCTAAATAAATGACATTACATCAAATATTACTTATTTATATTAAATACAAATATATCTAATTAATATATAATCATTGTAGACAAAATCTTAGTAAAATAATATTACAATCGTAATTAATTACGATTAATCATAGTTTGTTTTATTTTACACACTCCCCAATTCTATTTTCTCAGAACGTAATTCACAATTATAACTTAATTAATATCGTATAATTACTTCTGTGATGTTAATTATTAAGATAATACTTTTATCAGAGATAAACTTGTAAAATTGATTATTTTTATATGAAACGAGTATACAAAAAATTCTAATCAAATAAATATCGAATCTCTTTCCCTCTTTCTATCTCTCTCGGTTTAATTTTATTTGTATTTATTTTTTGTATCGAAAGGATATAGTCGCAAACTGGTAGTTGAGTTGTGAGATGTTACAAGAAGGAAGAAACGTTAGAAGTAAACGACGTGGTACGTAAGCTTTTACGCTTAGATTTAGATGAATCGAGCGACAGCCCCGAACAAGTTAATTACCAAGTACCGACAACTTTACGGAACGCTTAACTTCTTTTTCCACGCAAACATATATCCGATAACACATATATGCGCCTAAGGGGATTTTATTCTTTTTCTTTTTCTTCTTCTTATTATTTTTCATATTTTTCTTATCTTATTCTCTTACTATTACTACTACCACTACTGCTACTTGCTTTCTACTTCTTCTTCTTCTTCTTCTGAAAGGAAGACGTAACTTATCTTTAGAAAGAGTACAAACGAGCAGGAATATTTTTCGATTTAGACATTAAGTTCCGTTTAAATGATAATCGAATCTTTAACGAATCTTAAATAACAAGAATAAAATTATATTAATCTTCAAAGATAGAATAGTAAAAAGTTTTCTTTACAAATAATTCTTCAATATTATTTGTTGATTATAACAAGAATAATATATATCGTAGTTTATTATAATTAAGAATAGAGTTAAGAGAAGAGAAAAATATAAAGAAATCAGATTTTTCTTCTTTTTTTTTAATTAAACATATTTTATAATCAGTCAGTCTCGTTTGTTTCTTTTTTTCATCATTCATTATTATTTCTCTTTTTCTTTAAGAAGAACTTGGTTTACTCATTATTATAATCAATTGATTTATATTCCTTCTTGTGAAATTTATTACAATTAGTTTTTCTTTTGGTTTAATTTTAATAAACAGCTATTGATTGAAATTGTGTTATGATGATAATAATATGAAAAATATTACATTTTATTCTAGTATGCAATGGAAAAAAACAAATGCACTGAAATTGTATTGAAATTGAATTTGTTCCAGTTTTGTTCCAGTTTTGCTCCATTTTATACTTGACAAGTTAATGAATATTGCAAAACGCATACACAACACACAAATATACACAGGAATAAGTTGTCGATAGAAAAAAAAAATGTAAAAGAAAAGGTGTTTTCATTTCACAGACACCAAATGTAAACATTCTCGTTATTATCGTTTTCTTGATACATACGTGCATCAGTCAGTCTACAGTGTGTATAACATTCGTGATGAAATATTACGTAGATGTATGTAACACGAGTTTCTTGAATTCCATCAAACCGTGCAATATATAATTTTTATATTTTCCTAATAATTTAATTAAATATAATTGTATAGTAAATATTACGTTCTAAGTTCTAAACAAACATTCGTAAATCAGGATTAAAAGAAACGACTAAATTAATGTGTTTCAGATCAAAATGATATGATCAATGATTGTAAAGTAATATTAATCAACGTAGTTTATATTTTTCTTTTCAAATCTAAAACAATTGTTCGTTAAATTGAGATAATGATAAGAAATAATTAATACAAAATACAAATTCGTTTTAGGGTATATCAAAGAAATACAAATAATGTTAATTATTACAATTTATGTATATATATAATATTAATTATTACAATTATACTTTGGGTATAGATATCCTAGAAAAATAAATATAATATTGATTTATTGTTATTAATAAATTAATATAATATAATATAATATAATATAATATAATATAATATAATATAATATTATATATAATGTAATATATATTGTTATAATAATATATAATATAATATATATATTGTTATTTATATAAATTAATATAATATTAATTTATTAAGTTATGTCAAATATAAAATGAAGCAAAAAATGCATACAATTGAATTGAAATATGCATTTCATACTTGACTACCTATTTTTTTATAAAAAAATAATGAACCTAGATAATATCGATAAATCAAAATAAAAATAAAGAAAAATCATAGATAAATGAATACCTTGAATGATTCAAAGTAATATTATTAAATATAATAATTATCGATACACAATCTTGTCTCGTAGATAGTCTCACGATGACCTACTTTTGATGTTGGAGAAGTTCTCTTTCTCTCTCTCTCTCTCTATCTCTCTCTCTCTCTGTTTGCCTATTTCTATCTTTCTATCTCTCTCATACACTCATACACACATACACACACTTAGTTATCGTATGAGTTGGTAGATACGCACGATCTCAAGACAGAATTTATCGTTTCGCGGTTGAGACATCTTCGTACCGGTGGTGGACAGATTCTCTCGCGAGTAATCGAGATGTTTCGCATAACGGCTCCTTCCTAGATCATTCCACCTTCCCTTCGAGCGTGGCTATACGCTTCTATGCGATCCTCACGGCCATTGAAACGGAATCGGATGAACCAAGGAATGAACGAATGAACGAATGAACGAACGGTGCCTTTGAATAATTAAAATAATTCCCGATAGACGGGATCTTTGCTAATTAGCTATTCCGTAAGAACTCATACACTGTGTATGTATATAAATACCAATATGTACACTATTAATGAAAGTTTTGTAACCATTAGATAAATTCTTAGAAAATCAGGATATTAGTAATGGTAAATTTTTTTTAGAACGGTTATCTTCCAACTTTTATGTTCTTTTAACAAAATCTTAAAGATTCACACAACGAATCAATTACAAAAATGAACGAATTTTGTTTATTAATGTGATTCTAATTTATTTAATGTGTTTTATTAAATGACAGTAATTCCTTTTTTCGGTTATATGATGTAACAAAATAATGTGTCTTGTAGTAATACGTTGTAAAAGTATTATAAACATATTTTTTATCTTTAGTTTCGATTTGATATAATATTGGAGTGTCTAGTTTAGTATAGAAGTAGGTAGTAGCATAAAGAAAGGTACAACTTCCCACGAAGTATCTGATTGGATATGCTTGTCCTTCTGGTATCTTCAGAAAACACAAACACTACGAATAAATACCAAAAGGAATATCTTATCGTTCTGCCTTTGATGCTCTACTTGCATTAAACCTGTCATCAATTTATTTACACCGATTAAACTATCGATATCTTTAACCATTTATCTTCATTTGTTAATAATTATTTAAACATGTTCCAGTTATTTTTATTCGATGCAATAAAAATCGTAGTGATGGGGTATTTGAATAAAATACATTATTGTAACATTAAAAATTAATTAATTAATCAATTCTAATAATTATTTTGTATAAATTACAATAACAAATTATTGTTGAGATATGCTAAAATTATTAGGTTGTCAAGTACGAAATGAAGCAAATGTTTAATTGAATTATGTGTATTCCTTGCTTCATTTTATAGTTGACCTTCCTAATATAATTTGAAGTAGTATTTGTTCGAGTGCAATTATACAAAAAGATTAATTTATTTGTATTTTTATTAAATTTAATTTATATTAATTATTTATAAAATTGTTAGTTAAATATTTGAAGTAATGAAATTGAATTTGAACATGATTCAGGAATATACGAGAAAGAGATAGAGGCAGAGACAGGAGTATGTGTTTTAGAGATTAGTGTAGATAGTAAATGTATCTTCTTCTTTAGGTATACATAAACCTATATAATATACATTTGCTTTACGGAAGTACATAGACGGCGATTCCTTGATGAAAATCGTACCGGATCGTGCAATGCAACGCATTACGCTCGGACGAAAGGACGTTGCACGCGTCTTGAATCGCTGACGTCACCACCATGGACATCCTCCGTGAACACGAGAAACACGATGAAAGAATTTGTACACGCAGGATGATAACCGATAGACAGAAAACAAAAAATCTCGTCATTTTAAGTAATCTTAACTTCTCTGAAGAAATATTTTCAAATATTCAAATATTCGATAACAAGTCAAAAATGATTTACAATTAGTTTTAATTTGATATCGAAATAAAATAATATTAATTAAATATTAAATAATACAATTTGATAGAGAATAGAAAAGAAAAGATTATAAAATTTATTTAATTAATTTTAATAAAACAAAAATCATTTGATTATTATTAAATACAATTAATACAAATATTTGTCTAATAATAAAAGAAATTTATTTTTTATGTGTGTGTGTGTGTGTGTGTGTGTATAAGAATTGTATAAAATAAACGAAACACATTTCAATTATCTTTTCCCAGATTTTTCTTGATTAGTATCATTACCATCTGTTGCATCTTCTTCTTCTTCTTCTTCTTCAACTTGATCTGTCATAACCGAAGATGTCAACATTTCTGGTTCGTCAATTCTAATACGATTATAATCATATTCCTTATTATATCTTCGATCCAATTGAAAATTATATTTGAATTGTTCAAATGCTTCCCAGAGTTTAACAAATTTTCCTGTCAATAATTTAACAAGCTCGTCTCGTTGATTTTTAAGTTTACATTTAAAGTGTTGTTCCAATCTTCGTATATCGTTGGTATTAATATCTTGACAATTTATTAACTGGTTGTCATCGATCAAATTGTATTCTCGATCGTGCATTCTTCTTTGCATTTCCATTGGCAATTCATTTCTAACGGGTGACTTCAACGAATTGTGTTTCATGTTATCTTGATTACTGTGCCTTAAAATAAAACAACAAATAATTTGAATATTATTTTTCTACAAAATAATTCTATTAGGTTGTGTGTCAAGTATGAAATGAAGCAAAAAATGCATATAATTGAATTGAACATTTGCTCCATTTTATATTTGACAACCCAATATTATGGAAAATATTGTTTTTCTTTTTTTAGTACCAAAATTTAGGTTGCTGTTTAAATTCCTTCAAACTATTCTCGTGCAATCGTAAAACTTCATTCTTTAAACGTTCCTCCCAAAGATTAATTTGCTTTCGAAAATTAACATAAGAATTTCTATTACGTTTATCCAAATTTTGCAAATTTCTTTGTATCCTTTCATAAACCTTTCTAGTATTTTCCATTTCAACATTTTGACGTATTCTTTCATTTTTTATTAATTCCACTATCTTTTGTGAATCTTTTTCTTGCCACTCGTTCATACTATTTTGCAATGTTTTCGTTATTTCCTAAAAAGTATTATCATTGATTACGATTAAAGAAGAAAATTAAAATAATCGAATTTTAACAAATAGTAAACAGTTGATTTTAATTTATGAATGCATGCCAATAATATTTATTTTTGCGAGTGAATTAAATCGATATGGGGAGGTGTTGATAAAAATAATTAATTCGATAGAAAATATAAATAAAAATAATTTAAATACCTGAGAACACATGCCAGTGACTTTGGCAATTTCCTCACTGATCCTCTTCCTCTCATCCAGTTGCCATCTGACGATCTGTGCTTTTATTCTTGCATCTAAGTTGTTCTTCCACGCGTGGAGATCGTTTTTCAGTATGTTCTGGATTTGCGCATGTTTCTCGTAACATTGCAAGGCATATCGTCGATTTTGAAACTTCTCCAAACCGAATTGCTTTCTCAGACATACTATGTCCGTTTCGCATTGCGATAATCTACTTTCGAACCATTTCAATGTCTTCGACAAGTTATCTTCGCGAGTATTCGTACACCTTGCATCGTCATTGTCACCGGATGCTTCCGTTTCTAACCGAGAAAGTGTATACAATATATCCAAATTTATTTTTTTTATATCATTCACAGACTCGTTATTTGCATAATTCGTTCAGATTTAGATTTGCAGATTCGTTCAGAAAAGTAATCAAATAAAATCAGTGACAGAACTACATAAATGCTGTTCTCACTTTTTTGGAAGATATTACACATCTGATGCTTGTAGTTTAATAATTTAATATTTAAATTAAAGATAATTTGAGTAAAATAATACAAAAAATAATCAATGCTAAAACTTTCAAGTCTCCTAGTTTCCCCTACTTATTTTTGATTATAAATAAAATCAAACCTAATAATGATTGATTGCAAATTTGATAAGAACAATTTGCTTCAGCAGTGTTTCGTTCGTCACCAGAACTACTTTCACCCGAGGACGAATTCTTGGAGTTGTTTGGTTCATTGGTACGAAAGGATGAGTTGTCATGTAGATTACGATCGTAATTCTTCGATAAAATACTTGGACAATCCTTGTTGTATCGAAAACGTGTTCTTTGATAATAAGAATCTTCGTCGGGATCGTTGTTAATGTTGTAATTCACCAACCGTTCAGTCGTGGATTCTGATTCTTCTTCGATCGGTGATAACACTCGATCTTCTTCGAAATTCTCTTTGTTTATTCTCGAATTATTTATCTTCTCCTTTGATTTTCTGTCTCCTACAAGTTGTGATAAAAACCCTTTTTTTAAATTCTTTGATCAGATTTCAAAGAAAGTTAATTGTTCTTCTAATTGGACTCAATGAACACAAATTGTCTGTGTGTGTGTTTTGATAAAATTAAAAAATACTCAATCACCAAACATTTATTTCTGTTAAATCGGAAAAATATTGCACTGTTTAGTCAAATTTAAAATCAAGTTGTTACAAGAACGATGCAATTTGTTCGAATGTTGTCAAATTTAATATCAAAATAAAATCATTGCAATCGTATTTTAATAAAAACTAAAATTATTGAAATATTGTGAAAGAAAACTGATTATTTTAAATAAAAAAAAAGGGAGAAAGAAGTCCAAGGAGAAAAAGAAATAAATAAATGAAACTGGTTGCAAGGACTTACCCATCACCCAGATCGAAGATAAAATCTTCCTTTCTCTATGATCCCATAAAAGATTTTCACCTTCGACCGAACTCTAAAGCATCATCCCCCAGGGTCATAAGAATCGTCGAAGCGAAACAAAAGTCCGTTTTTACGATGCGAGAATGACTCGTTGAAAATAACAATAATAATAATACAAAATAAAAAATAAAAAAGATAGAATTAAACTTTGCTTTTATCCTTTTATCAATGTTATAAACGATGCCCACCCAGTTAGGAACCCACCCTAACTTTTTTTCAATGTCTTACACTGGTGCCGCCAACAAAATGGATAAATAAAATGATCAAAGAAGAAAAACACCTAAACGAGGAGTACCAGAAACGGAAAGTAAACTTGAAAAAAGATGATAAGAAAGAAGATAAAGAAAATAAGAATAAAAGGAAATAGTGAAGGTTATGGTGGTGATGGTGGTGGTGATGGTAGGTGGACAGTGGTGGTAGGTGGTGAGGGGGGTGGTTCAAGGGAAAGAAGGAAGTGGCTTAATGGTCGAAAAGGATTCTCGTGCTGAGAATGCAATTTTCAATTTAGCTGACGTCGCGCGTAACTTAGTTTTGTCCTTGTCTCACCGAATTATTGAGACGTTGGTCACTTACTCCTTCTATTTCTCTTCTTCTTACTCTCTTTCGTTTTCTTTCTCTATCTTCTACGACAGATTTGACATGGACAGCTGTCGGATTGGTACGCGCCGTCACGCGAGATAGAAACAGAGAGAAACACAAGGAGATATAGCTACTTCATGACACACTATGTCATAGAATAAAATAAAATAGAGTTGGAATAGAAAAGGAAAGAATACAAAAAAAAAAAAGATTAAGGAAATGTTAAGAAAGGTAGGAAAAATAAAATAAATAAATAAAACAGTTTCTACTGGGTATAGATTTTTTTTTAACTTGAAAACTAAACAAACTGTCGTTAGTTTAAATTTTCTTCTTAACTTTTTCTTTATCACACTTTTATATTTTTTTTCATAATATTTCTCTGGAATTCAAGTGACACTTTAAATAATCAAGAATCATTTCAATGAGAGTTGAAATCGTTAATAAAAGAATAAAATTGGTAACCTAAGTTTGTAATTTAAGATTGTTATTTATCGTGAAGTTGGTTAAATTATTATTTAATCGATTCTAACAAATAGATATTAAATATTACATTTGAATTTGTATGATTTTTTAACGCAATATTTCATCTATAAATTAATTAAAGAAACAAATAAATTTCAATTCATGATTAAACCGTGTTTATAATTAAATTTATTTATAATATTACAATCTCACGTATATTATTATCAAACTATTAAAACATTATTGTTGAAAAATTAGATAACATTTTAATAATAAAACTAGAAATAAAATAAACAAATCTTTAATTAATAAATGCCTGAATAATATTTTCCTATCAAATATCCATACAATTAAATAGAACATTTGCTTCATTTCATATTAGACACAAGTTTAATACAAACGAAAGTGGAATGAAATTCTTAGTCGGTTTCAATCGTTTACGGTTTTACTTTATAAGTCGAACGAAATGGAAGAAATACGGAAATAAAAGCAGAGATGATGAAGAAGATGAAAATTATGATGAAAAAGAAAGAACGAAGAAGAGCGATAAGAAGATGAGATAATGAAGAGGATAACCGACGTGGAAAGTTTATGAGAATGAGATAAAGAAGAGGATGGAGTTAGGTTAAATGGTAAACCTGAGTGAGAAGGGGTTAAGAAGAGTGACGAGAACGGGTAGAAGGGTGGGAAGGTGGTAGAATGGAAGAAAGGAAAAGATGAAGAGAGGAAGAGAATTGACGAGAGAGGCGCGAGAAAGGAGGTAAGAACGGTAAGGAGCAAGGATTCACACGGTTCCAGGACTGGTATAGCGGTCCTAGCGGTAGATACTTGCGGATAATACGTTCATTTACATAGTCAGCTTTATATATGTATTAGTGTATTCTTAAATGAAAAAGTACTCGACGAAACATAGATCGTAACATAAATCTCATAAACATTAACACGTAGATTAATACAATTTTTACATGGTGGTTCCTACAAATTTGATACACGTGTATTATTT
>JACGTP010001458.1:0-10395 GCA_023678845.1 Mischocyttarus mexicanus | reverse complement strand
ATATATATATATATATAATGATGAGTTTTAATTTATACACACGGTACACGTGAAACACCAATCTGGATAATACAGTTAATCTATATTTCAAAAAATACAATTAACATATACGTTATTTATTTGAATTTATCATATTTAACTTACTATATTATTGATCGTTTACTTTACAAACCGTATTTATTATTTTTCTAATTAAAACCACTTCTGAATTCCTGTAAACTTTATTCATAAAAAACACATAAACGTACATAAGATAACTTGAGATACGAATGTTAATATAAATGTGAGTTTATTTCATAAAATATAACAATTAATTATTATTACTTATTACTTATTCGACTATTAATGTTCTCACTTTCGTTTTGACGAATTTACTAATATCAAATTCATCAAATTAACCTCTCATTACGACAACTTTATTAAAAATTGCATTGAACTAAACTTTCGATTTATGATCCGCCTAATTTTTATACTTGCCTGCTTCTTCTAATATATTAAACATAAAATTTTAATAAATTTCAAACCATTTTTGAACGATCAAATAAATTCGTTCAAATAAGTTTCACGCGAACGATTTAATTTTCTAAATCAGATTTTCCCTGCCGTATCAACAACTTCTAAACTTCGTTTCTTTTTTTTCTTTTCTTTCTTTCAAGTATCCACTTTCATGTTTTCTTTTTATATAAAAAAAAAAAAAAGAAAAGGAATGCAAAGATTAAGATATTTTTGGAGGAATAGAAAGAGATAACATAACTCGAGATTACGTGGACTTGACTTTTGTAAACAAGACGGAATTTAACACAGAAAGAGAGAGAGAGAGTAGAGAAAAAAGGAAGATAAAAGAATAAAAATGAGAAAATTTACTGATACTTTGAAATAGTATTGTTCTTAAAGTGTACATATGTATGTATGACAGAGAAAGTAAAGAAAGAGAGATAGTTGTGTTGATCTCGATAAGAAAAAGTAAGAAAAGAAATAGAAAGAGGGAGACAGAAAGAGACGAATTGGCGAATTGGCGAATTGGCGAATTGGCGAATATATAAAATCTGCTGGAGGAGTCGAATGTAAACTCGACTTTGGGCAGGTATACAGACGAAGTTACCTCCTTGAGTGCGTACATACGCAACGTGTGCGAATGGGGGGGGAAACCAGTCAGTCGTATAAAACCGAGCAGCGAGTCGCGGTTCTAGTCAGTCTCTCACTCGGTCGGGTACCTAACGTGAACGTCGTTTCTTTTCGTAATCTTCTTAACGGTGTGCTTCTCTCTTTCTCTGGCTGTGTCTGCTGTGTGTTTCTTCCTCGTCCCGCCATCGTTTTCGTAAATTTATATTCGCATGTTCGTTCGCGAAAAACCAAGAAAATTTAACGTCAACCGAGAAACGAAAAACAAATTCGTGTTTTTGATTTTCTATAAATTTTATTTTTGAGAGAGAGAGAAAAGAAAAATAATAATAATCGATAGATCGATCATCCTCGTCGTGTGAAAATATAACAGTGATATTTGTTGGTGTTGTCTTCTTGTGGATATATATTTGCATATTGTATTTGAAAATACGTGAGAGTGACGTTAAGGTTTCGTAAAGTTTAGGAATTATCAACGTACCGAAACAAGAAGTATTAATAATTGTAAGTATGTGAGCGATGAAATTGTAGTGTATATAGAAAAAAAAAAAATAATGAATATAATTGGCTGAGATATCGCCGGTTTCCTCGATCGATTTGTTTCACGATCCGTTCTTATCGTAGAATTGGTGGGAAGGAGTAAGAGGTTTCAGTATACTATTTCATTTAATATTACTTACTCAATGAATTGATTATTAATCTTAAACAATAAATTGTTTTGATCTATTTCGAAATTTATAGAATTCAAATTTAACGTTGTCGAGAATTTATTTGGAAACGGTCTATCACACGGTCTATGTGTTTGATAGTTGCGAATTAGAATTCGTAAAAGCGGCGTGCACAGATTGAGAGTATTTACACATGGAACGTTAAAGAGTGTGTATGTGTGAGAATGAGAGAGATAGAGATATTCGACAATCGTGTCGTAGTACGTAATTCGTTACGAAATTAGCTACGAGTTGAAGCAGTCGCGGTGGCACGAAGTTTGAACTTGATGCGGCCGTTGAATCGGCCAATCACAGAGAGAAACGGCATGGTTTGTCGTTCTGCCAAATTCGAGTTGATGACTTTACTCTCTGGTACGAATAGAAGAGAAAAACAGAACGAGAGAAAGAGAAAGAAGGGGCGATGTATTATTTTTTTTTGGGGGGGGAATTATTATTTGGTCATTTTTTTAAATTATCTTTTAGGGAATATTATTTGACCATACGAGAATCTTAAAATAGAAAAAACATAAAAAATTCATGACATTACTATTAGTGGAACGAGTATTTTAATTGTTGTACTATTATTATTATTTTGTTTTGTCTTTCTTTCTTTCTTTTCCACTTTTATTTCTTTATCATTTTCTTCGATCGACATTCGATAAGCATATAAAATTTTCCACGAGGTCGCACTTTGCATAGAATATTTTCTCTAACGTATGTACATATATGCACGATTTATAGTTATATTTATAAGTATCACATTGATAAATGGTTATTTGCATATGAATAATAATATCTATAAAATCTCAGCTAATTCTAATCAAGTACTATAGTTAATGTATGCATTTATGTATTCAACACCTACTCTAAATCAAATATGTACATATTCTACGTATTATAGATTACGATCTTTTACATTCGTCCAATTATTCGTTTAATTATGATTATAAGGGAAAATCAGTTTAAAAGAGAAACATGTTTATATTCTGTTCTAATTTATTTTATATCATTACCAATAAATCCTTAAATTAATTTTTGTACACATCTGCATTAATTTTATATTTAATTTTTTTTAATTTCTTTTTTTCTTTCTAATCATTTACTATAAACACATAAATATTTATTTATTTTTGTACAATGTGTAAATCACATGTAATACATACACCAGACTAAATTACGAGACACTTTCGTTATGATATACTTTGTTCTAAATCATAAATCGTTTTATAATAGAAAGAAAATGAATTTATATTCGTAAAATCTTTCAAACGATATTATTAATAGGGAGGAATGAGGGGGTGGAGTTAAGATCGATTATATAGACTATGCAAATTGTCTCTTACTTTCTGTCAACCGTAAAAACCATTCTGTTCACCCTACGAGAAAAGATACGACTTACATATTACATATTTGCATTGATACGTACGTAACGCGTATATGCACATACATAAACGTATAGTTTGTTTACCTGCTATTGACTTTACCTTCATCGAAGATCGTATTACCAACCAACTGTGCAGGTATTTCTCCGGTTATATTTGCATGGTCGTTTCCTTCAAACATTACGTGGATATAAAGAATATATGTATTTTAGAAGAACAAAATGTGAAAATTTCTCAAAAAAAAGAAAGATAACTAAAGAAATTTACTGCTTATTAGATGATTTATACAAAATTATAGTAAATTAATGAAAATCATCGAGTAGAAAAAATATATTTATTCACGAGTGTTTGTCACAGTTTTAATTGGAATAGTGATGTGTAAAATAATACGCTAAATTATTTATTATTTTGTCATAAGAAAACATTTAAAAGAAAAAAATAGTATCGAAGGAAAGATCTTTTGAGAAACGTATTCAATCTTGGAATATTATAATTTTCATAATTTTCGTGTATGCTTGTTTTGCTCTCCCTTTCTCCCCCTTCTTTCTTCTCTAATATCGCTCCACTTTTATCCCTTATCCTTTTTTTTTATTTTGTTAAATTTTTTTTCTCTTTCCTACCGTGGCGTCTGTCATCGACGGTCCGGAACGGATCTGGAATTTCAGGGTTGACCTTGAGGACTTGTTGGCGCGTTGCTGCTGCTGTTGCTGTTGCTGCTTCGCTTATCGCGAGACGTTCAGCTCGAAGTTTATTTTTCGCTAGACGACACCTCGACAAGAGTGAGTGAAAGAGAGAAAAAGAGAGAGAAAAAGAGAGAGAGAGAGAGTATGTTTGGATCGATTATACGTTATACCAAGTTTCATTTGATATCGAATCTTCTTGAAATGTATTTCGTGTATAGAAAAGTTTTATTAATTGCTATAAAATGTATCGTACTGTTTTATTATAATTATTAATATAATAAATGCAAACTATCGAGCGATAAGAATGATAAGAATGATATATTACTATAGAAATGAAACTTTAGAGAAAGAAAGAGAAAGAGAAAGAGAGAGAGAGAGAGAGAGAGATGCACGAGAGTTGTGAGTATTATAATTTATGTTAATATATGAGAAACATAATAATTTTTTACTACAATGTATGAGTATATATAGTTTATTAATCTTCCAAACTAAATGAGATTATTTATTACACCCGTAGCATGTGCAACGAGATAACAAATAAGAAATAAGGATCTTACTTGAAAATATTAATTGTTAAACACACCAAAAAGGATGTAATTTAGAAACTATAAAGTATATTATTAAATATTTCTTGAACTGATATAATCCTAAATAAATTTTTGTGTGTACATTTAACGTGTTGTCAAAAGACTTGTTGGTTGATTTTAAGATTCATGGTATTATCATTTAATTGTTTCGATGATTATTATAGTCCCTTTGGTTATCGAACTATTTTTTTTTTACTGTATTTTACATTTATAATAAGGTTCATAATTTATGTATGATTTATACACATTTAAAGTGGTAATAGAATAATAGAATATTTTTATTATCATTCTTTATATTCATAATTATTTTCATAATTTATATAATTAGTATGATACAATATTTTTTTTTTATCATCCTGCATGTTTATAATTATTTTCATAATTTATATATAATCTATACACGTTTAACTTGGTTACAGAAAAATGGTGCAATATTTTTTCTACCATCCTGTATATTTATAATTTTTTGTATAATTTGTATCTAATCAATATCTAATCAATACAGATTTATAACCTATCATATAAAAATAGTATTTCTTTTTTTTTTTTAATTATTCTGTATATTTATAATTATTTTCATAATTCATATATATATAGTACAATATTTTTTTTTAATCATCCTGCATGTTTATAATTATTTTCATTATTTATATATAATCAATACACAATTTAACGTGTGTAATAAATCTAAAAATAGTATTTTACAATATGTTAGTAAAAATACAGTTAAGTCCAACAAATGCTATTGCAATCTGTTTTCTTTCTTTCTCAAAGTAAGAGTAGGAGGAGTAGGAGAGGTAGGAAGAGGAGAGAAATTCAGAAGCGAGGTGGTGATAACGGGTATGGACCACTCTGAAAACGCGCGAGCGCATTCATCGTTTCGCTATAGTGAGAAGAGCCACAGGTGGCCGTCGTCCTCGTCACATTTCACCGGCCATGCAGGCTTTTACGACTTCTCTCTCAACGCTCATTGTCTCTCTCTTTCTCTCTCTCTCTCTCTCTCTCTCTCTCTATCTATCTCATTCTTTCCCTATATTTCACTCTTTTTCTAGTTTTTTTTGTACTCCAACGAAATACGGGAAATAATATCTTCATATTATTAGTCATATGGATTTATATTTGATTAGTTATATCAGAGTCGGGTGTCTATCATTATTAAATGTATTAAACCAACCACCGATAGTGGATGAATTTTCATACACGAGTATAATACAAAAATCTATGAAATATCGTTTATCCAATTTGTTTTTTTTCGTACGATAATCATAAAAATCAAAATTTAAGGTGATTTACAAACAAATTCTTATTAGTATTAATATTAATATTCTATTTATTTTTATTACAATTATATAAATAAACATAAAAGTTTAATTATTATTTGATATTTTGTATATGCAACACACATACTATATCACGATTTCTGTTTAACCAATAGAACTGATTATTATAAATTTATTAGGATGTTAAGAATGAAATGGAGCAAAAAAAAAACGAATTCAATTGTGTGGATTTTGTATTTTTTTGTTTCTCCATTTCATACTTGACAAATCTAATATTAAAATGAATTCGAATTTAAATATATACATAATACATTTTTGTTGATAATTTCGTCATTAAAAGGATGAAGTCATCAACGTTATTAGAAATTCCACGAAACATCTTATCAAGCGGTTACTGAGAAGAAAATAAATTAATTTAATATATATTTATTTGGATTTTTATTTTTATTGTTGACACATTACTAGTAACTTACTCATATCTTTTTTATTCGTAATTATTTTAAAACACGTATCAGGTTAATAAAAAAAATAAATGAAAGAAATAAAGAACCATCGTAGGTTGGTTGGTTTAATGGATGAAAAATCATAAATGTCAAAAAAAAAAAAGAAGAAAAAAACGAAAAATAAGAAAAAACCCGTAAAAAGAGTATATCTTTTTTTTGGCCGTTCTCTTCATAAAGAAGAAAAGATAAAAGGTAGATAGAAGAGGGTTTTCGAGGATGATCCCTTCGAAGCTTTCACGGGAACTTGATTTACGCGTCTTTGCCCTTTATGGTAGAAGAGTTACGCTAGAGTTAAGTATTCGTGTATACGACGTTTGCACATTTGAAAGAAGAAAATATAGAGTGCACGTGTTATGTATAGATATGATATGTAGGAGTGTATATACATATGATGTGCGTGTGCGTGTGCGTGTGCGTTTAATGCGAGTATGTTCAAAAAAGAGGAGCCGTACTTACATAGTTGAAGGGATGGAAAGATAAGCCTCCGAGGAAGAAAAAGGGCGTTTTTATCCGCTTAGCTCTTTTTAAAGGTGACATTTTTTTCGTTTTCTTTTCCCCCTTTCTCCCTTACTCCCTCTCTCTCTCTTTCCTCGAATGGCAAATACATATACGCATCTTTTACGCGTACCGGTGCAACTACTACAACACATTTTCTACACGTATAATGTGTTTTTCCTATTCAAAGCTGACTCGATAATATTCGAGCGTAAATTTTCATACTTGCAAAAATTTATTATTAAAACTCTATCGTTTCTGTTATATCCGAGTAATATCTATAAATAATAGAACAAATAATAGTTTATAGTCTGTTGACAAAATATTAGGTTGTCAAGTATGAAATGAAACAAATAATGCATATAATTGAATTCGATTTTTTTGCTACGAAAGTTTCTGTTTATTTATTTTGAATTGAAAAAAATAAAAAAGAAATTGGATATAAAAATAGGTCGAACGAATATCTAATTCGATCGTATTTACTTATGGAATTAATAAGGGGGAATGAAGGGAAAGGAAAAAGAAAATATCGCATTTACTTTAATTTCGTATTTCCTCTTTTTCTTCGGATCATTATCTTTCACTTTCTGGCAGGTTTCCCAAATATTTTTGTATGCGACTTGGCCAACGTGCAAACGATGCGGGATTGGCAATAGCACATATAAACAAAATACCTATACTTATAATCGTGGTACGCGTTCTTAAAGGAATCCAAAAGGCTAAGTTTGTTTTTAATCTCGATAACTATCGAGATTATTATCGTTTTATCTCAATATCTAAACAAACTTCTCGACCACCAAATGAAATGATTGTTAAAGTTATCTTATCCTTCGTCCTGATTTTTTAAATTTATTTATTATTTTTCTTGAATGGTTTTATAATATAATATTAAATATTAAATATTAAATGTTAAAATAAAAATAATAATAATTAATAAGGTTTTATAACAATTGTTAAAAAAAAAAATATAAAGAACAGATTTTCTACAAATCTTTGACAGATTCGATTGAAATTTCGAAACACGAAATACTCTGCCTCGATGTTTGGTTTCAGGGTTTAAGACAAAAAAAAAAATAAAAAAGGAAATAAATCGAATAAAATATATTGCTTAGACGCGATCGTGATTCTCGGACTATAAAAATTCGATTAAATTTCGTGTTACCTTTCGGTGATACGTGTGCTTTGCATAGAAATCACCGACAACAACGTGCGTATTTTATGTACACATATATGTACATATATAGTAATATGTGTTCACAAATATTCTTTAATTGTGTAGTGTCGTCAATATATTTTTATAATTTTTCTATCATTCATCCTTTGATTTTTTTCTTTCTTCATTTAATTCGGAATCATTTCAATTTCAAATGAAATAATCGCAATTGAAAAATTTCTAAAGCTGTTAACATATTTTTTTTTTTTCAAACATCGTGCAATGGTGTAAAAAATTTGTTAAACCTATTCAATTTATTATTTGTAAATATTAATATTTATTTTTAATTATATTTATAATAATTTTCAGTTTTTTATAGTTTAAACCTTTTTAGGTATTTATTTTGAATTCGTATGAACTGAATATGGAAAAATAGAAAACAATTTGAAAGTTATTATAAAAAAGTCGAAAATCTAAAGAATGATAAAACCTACCAATCGAGAGAAGTTAATTTTACAACATTGAGAAACGAACGAACAAACGAACGAAAGGTTCTTCGTTCGAAGAAAGGTTCGTCGATGCGTGACTGCACGGATTTATCGTTCCGATTAGTCGTTTTTCACGTGTGTGAAGAGGAACGAGCGATTGGTTGAGATCGATAGCGTGTTTTTTTCCTCAAAGGCGTATAAAATGGGAAAGAAAGAGAAAAGAAAAAGAGAGAGAGAGAGGAAGAGAGTAAAAAATAAAAGAGAGTAAGCGAACATTTATTTCACTTTGAGACTAACAGACTTACAGGTCATTCGTAATTGTGTTCTCGATTACGAAGTACAAAATCAACAATAATAAATACCAACTATTACAAAAAGGGAATAAATCAAAATGACTATGATGAAACATAGATAATATATTAATAAAACATACTAATTTCTAAATTATTTTGAACATCTGATGTAATTATTTGGAACATTTTAGTATTAATAACAGATAGAAAAATAAATATTACAATATTAATTATATAAAAATATATAAATGCAGTGAGTGATTAGAGGTGAAAAAGGTGGAGGGAGAAGAGGTGGGTGACAGAGGGAAGGGAAGGGAAAGGGGGCGAGATTGAAAGAATAGATAAAATGTTGGGTAGATCCGTGTAATTGAGAAGGCTCGATTTAGCACTTATCGATTATCTTATCGCGATACACATACACATACACACATACATATACGTGATTCTTTCGAGAAGGAATCTTATCTGACATTATTTGGCACTCGGTTAATTTCGCAGTGGCAGATTGAGGAGGCGCCACGGGACGACGATCTTTCATCATTCGGCATATCCGGATTTGGTATTTTATCGGTACCTATCTATTTTTAAAACTCCCGCTATTTCGAGTGGACTAAATACTACGTCATCGATACGGATAAAATAAAAAAAAAATACAACAGCCGATTTAAAATCTGATCGTACGGAGTTATCTTCTTTTTTTTTGGATTTAAGCCACCCAGAACAACATTTTATGGAAAATCTTTTTTCGTATGGATTTATTCAATTGTTTTTGTGTGTCCTGTATATCTTTTTAATTCTCGATTATATTTTTGAATGAATTATTATATATTTTTTTTGTCTTCTTATTTAACCGTATGATAAATGTTTTATTTACGGATAAACAAATTGTATAAACAAAGTTTCATTGATAAAATATAATTTTTATTTTTATTTAATTTGTAATAATTCGATACGTTACAATTGGTTATTTAAATTTTACGATAATTTACAGATACGTTCTATACGAATTCTCCAAATATTTTTTTTTGTATTATTCGTTCCAATACGTTTGCGTTGAATATTAATTTCATTATCGTGTTATAAATATTACGTATACGAGACTAATCAAAATTTGTATATAACAATTATGTGATATATAAATAAATAAATGTTTTCATCGAAGTTATCGACAATTTTATGCGTCATATACATTATATCCTCTTATCGAAAAAAAAAAAATATTAGACTCATCGACAATTCATGTTCGATGCGTTGTAAGATCCTCGAGAAAAGAGATTCGTGTTCTCTCGACTAACGTCACATCGTTAATCTTACTGGAAGTAAGAGTGAAATGAAAAGAGTAAAAAAGAGAGAGAGAGAGAGAGAGAGAAGAAGATAAAAGGAAGAAGAAGTAAAAAGGAAAATAAGATTTGTTGGAGCGTGGTGGTGGGTGGTGTTGTAGTCTCGTTCCATGAATGAACGTGATCTTTCGTGAATGGATTTGGTTTGTGTTGTGAAAGCACACTTGCTTTTATAAATTTTAAGAAAATTTCACGATTAGGTTTAAACTTACATCTAATGTTTCTATCATTTATCTTCGTATTATTTTCATTTTTCATTTTTCATATTTGAATCTAATACAACTACGAAAACTCACATTTAGATTGTCCTATTTTACTTTTCTCGTTTTTAGATTAAAAAATTAAGTCATTAAAAAAAAAAA
>JACGTP010001457.1:0-10400 GCA_023678845.1 Mischocyttarus mexicanus | reverse complement strand
TAAAACCTTCCCCAAACTTTGGCCTACCGACCTATTATTTGGTTTTAACTTTTTCTTTACTTCTTTCTAAAAAAAACCCTGACTAGACCTGTGTTCTTTTTGCACAAAAAGTTCTCTAATTTTTCTAAACTTCATCTTGATTAAACTGTGTCTTAGCCTTGACCTAACCTAAATATAACTATTTTAAAATCTTCATTGAACCTTTGGCAAAGTGCTCAAAACTTCGTTTTGACTTTCCCTGTACTTTTTGCTGAGAAAACCCTGACGCCACCCTGACGCCACCCTGACGCAACCCTGACGCAAACTTTAAATGTTTTTACTAAAAAAAAAAAAAAAAAAAAAAAAATCCAACTGTTGTAGATTTATCTTGGATTAACTGCTTCTTATCCTTGAGTAACCCTAACTAAACTATACTAAAAGCTTCTTTAAAACTTAGACTCTTTGCCTATCTTTTTGTTTTGACTTTACCTTAACTTTTTGCATAAAAAACCCTCACGCAACCTTTTAATGCTTTTACTAAAAAAAAAATCCAACTGTTAATGATTTTTCTTGGATTAACCGTGTTTTATCTTTGAGTTAACCATGACTAAACCATACTAAAAGCTTTTTCCAACCTTGGCCTCTCGGCCTATCACTTTGTTTTGACTTTACCCTAACTTTTTGCTGAGAAAACCCTGACGCAACGTTTTAATGGTTATACTTAAAAAAACTTCCACTCTTGTGGATTTATCTTCAATTTACTGTGTTTTATCCTTGAGTTAACTTTGACCAAACTATACTTAAAGCTTCTTCGAACCTTGGCCTCCTTGCCTATTTTATTGTTTTGACTTTACCTTTACAATTCGCTGATAAAACCCTGACGCAACCTTTTATATTTTGCACTGTAAAAAGCTTAAACTGTTCTGTATTTGTTTCCTTTTAACTGTATCTTAGCTTTGAGCTAACCTTGACTAAATTATACTATAAGCTTGTCTAATCCTTGGCCTACGCGCCTTTCATTATCTTTTTACTTTATTTCAATCTTTTTCTAAAGAAACACTAAATTGGCCTTCTAATATTTTGCACTGAAAAGAGCTCTTAGTTCTCTGGCTTTGTCTTTAATAACCCGTGTCGTAGCTTTGAAATATTAGTGAGAATACCATACTAAAACTTCCCTAAACTTTGGCTTACCGCCCTATTATTTGGTTTTAACTTTTTCTTTACTTATCTCTAAAAAAACCCTGACTAGAACTGTTTTCTTTTTTGCACAAAAAGTTCTTTAATTTTTCTAAACTTTATCTTGATTAAACTGTGTCTTAGCCTTGACCTAACCTAAATATAACTATTTTAAAATCTTCATTGATCCTTTGGCAAACTGCTTTAAGGTTTGTTTTGACTCTACCTTAACTTTTCGCTGAGAAAACCCTGACGCAACCTTTTATTGTTTTTACTGATAAAAACTCCAACTCTTGTGGATTTATCTTGAACTAACCGTTTCTTATCCTTGAGTTAACCTTGACTTAACTATACTAAAAGCTTTTTGGAACCTTAGCTTCCTTGCCTAATACTTTGTTTTGACTTTACCATAACTTTTTGCTGAGAAAACCTTGACGAAACCTTTTAATGTTTTTACTAAAAAAAAATCCAACTTATGTGGATTCATCTTGAATTAACCGAGTCTAATCTTTGAGTTAACGTTGACTAGACCATACTAACAGCTTGTTTAAACCTTAGCCTCGTTGCCTATCACTTTGTTTTGTCGTTACCTTAACTTTTTGCTGAGAAAACCCTGACGCGACCTTTTAATGTTTTTACTAAAATAAACTCAAACTGATGTTGATTTATCTTGAATTAATTGTGTCTTATCTATTAGTTAACCATGACAAAACCATACTAAAAGCTTCTTCGGACCTGAGGCTCCCTGCCTTTCACTTTGTTTGGACTTTATCTTAACTTTTCGCTGAGAAAACCTTGACAAAACCTCTTAATATTTTTACTAAAAAAAACTCCAACTTTTGTAAATTCATCTTGAACTAACCGTTTCTTATCCTTGAGTTAACCTTGACATAACTGTACTAAAAGCTTCTTGGAACCTTAGCCTTTTTGCCTAATACTTTGTTTTGACTTTACCTTTACTTTTCGCTGAAAAAACCCTGACGCGACCTTTTAAAGTTTTTACTAAAAAAAAATTCCTACTGTACATGATTTATCTTGGATTAATCGTGTCTTATCTTTGAGGTAACTATGACAAAACTATACTAAAAGCTTTTTCGAACCTAAGCCTCCCTGCCTATCCCTTTGTTTTGACTTTATCTTAACTTTTTGTTAAGAAAACCCTGACGCGTCCTTTTAATGTTTTTACTAAAATAAACTCTAACTGTTGTTGATTAACCTTGAAATAACCGTGTCTTTTCTTTGAGTTTACCTTGACAAAACCATACTAAAAGCTTTTACGAACGTTAGCTTCCGTGCCTAACTCTTTGTTTTGACGTTACCTTAACTTTTTGCTAAGAAAACCCTGACGCAACGTTTTAATAATTATACTTAAAAAAACTCCCACTGTTGTGCATTTATCTTAAATTTTCTGTGTTTTATGGTTGAGTTAACTTTGACCAAACTATACTAAAAGCTTCTTCGAACCTTGGCCTCCTTGCCTATTTCATTGTTTTGATGTTACCTTTACAATTCGCTGAGAAAACCCTGACGCAACTTTTTTAAATTTTGCACTAAAAACATCTCTAACTTAGTTGGATTTTTTTCTAAATAATCGAGATTTAGCTTTGACTTAACCTTGACTAAGCAATACTTACAGCTTCTCTGAACTTCAACCTCCCTGCCTATCATTTTGTTTTGACTTTACCGTTACTTTTCGCAGAGAAAACCTTGACGCAACCTTTGAAATTTTTCACTGTAAAAAGCTCAACCTGTTCTGTATTTTTTTTTTTTTACTGTATCTTAGCTTTGACCTAACTTTGACTAAACCATACTATAAGCTTGTCTAAACCTTGGCCTACGTGCCTTTCATGTTCTTTTCACTTTACTTTTATTTTCCGCTAAAGAAACACTGAATTGGCCTTTTAATATTTTGCACTGAAAAGAGCTCTTCGTTATCTGGCTTTGTCTTTACTTACCCGTGTCGTAGCTTTGATTTATCAGTGACAATACTATACTAAAAGCTTCCCTAAACTTTGGCCTACCGACCTATTATTTGGTTTTAACTTTTTCTTTACTTTTCTCTAAAAAAAACCCTGACTAGACCTGTTTTCTTTTTTGCACAAAAAGTTCTCTAATTTTTCTAAACTTCATCTTGATTAAACTGTGTCTTAGCCTTGACCTAACCTAAATATAACTATTTTAAAATCTTCATTAAACCTTCGGCAAAGTGCACAAAACTTTGTTTTGACTTTACCTTTACTTTTGGCTGAGAAGACCCTGACGCCAAGTTTTATTGTTTTTACTAAAATATACTCCAACTGTTGTAGATTTATCTTGAATAAACCGTGTCTTATTCTGGACTTTACCTTAACTAAACGGTACTAAAAGCTTCTTCGAACATTGGCCTTCCGGTCTATCTTATTGTTATGACTTTACCTTAACATTTCGCTGAGAAAACCCTGACGCAACTTTTTGAAATTTTGCACCAAAAAAAATCTTTTACTTTTGTGGATTTGTTTTTACATAATCGAGTCTTAGCTTTGATTTAACGTTGACTAAACCATACTAAAAGCTTCTCTGAATTCTAACCTTCCTGCCTATCATTTTGTTTAACTTTACCGTACTTTTTCGCCGAGAAAACCCAGACGCAACCTTTTAAATTTTGAACTGTAGAAAGCTCAAACTGTTCTGTATTTGTTTTTTTTAACTGTATCTTAGCTTTGACCTAACCTTGACTAAACCATACTGTCACCTTGTCTAATCCTTGGCCTACGCGCCTTTCATTTTTTTTTACTTTACTTTATTTTCCGCTAAAGAAACACTGAATTGGCCTTTTAATATTGTGCACTGAAAAGAGCTTTTAGTTATCTGGCTTTGTCTTTACTTACCCGTGTCGTAGCTTTGAATTATCAGTGACAATACTATACTAAAAACTTCCCTAAACTTTGGCCTACCGACCTATTTTTTGGTTTTAACTTTTTCTTTACTTCTCTCTAAAAAAAACCCTAACTAGACCTGTGTTCTTTTTTGCACAGAAAGTTCTTTAATTTTTCTAAACTTCATCTTTATTAAACTGTGTCTTAGCCTTGACCTAACCTAAATATAACTATTTTAGAATCTTCATTGATCCTTCGGCAAACTGCTTTAAAGTTTGTTTTAACATTACCATAACTTTTCGTTGAGAAAACCCTGACGCAATCTTTTAATGTTTTTACTGAAAAAAACTCCTACTGTTGTGGATTTAACTTAAACTAACCATTTCTTATCCTTGAGTTAACCTTGACTAAACTATACTAAAAGCTTCTTGGAACCTTAGTTTTGGAATAGTGGCGCCTTTGTGTGCGGCCTTACGTGTCCTTTCCCTCTCTGCCTTGGCCAAAGATGCTAGCCGGGACCCTTGCGCATGTGCATTAGGACGATTAGCGTCTATCCTTTATGCATAGGAAAAAGGAAAAGAAGCGGTTTATTCGAGTGTGAGATTCCGAGACCAAAGGGCATAAATCGCCGAACATATGCGACTTATATATACATAGAGATTGATTATAACCAGACTACGATTAATTGTATTAATAACCAACAAGTGTAAACGAAATTAAAACTTATTATCTTATCAAACAAAAAAGTGAATTTAATCTTTCGACTAAATTAATTCAACAAAAGGTTATGGGCCCAGCACGCTTCCACTGCGCTGTTTCTGTTAAAATATAAGGTCGAAAGAGTTTGGAAATTAAGCTGGTTGATAAAGGATTGTGAAAGGAAATTTTCTAGTGCAAGGAAAGATGGCAAATATTGCGGGAAAAGTTATGCCTGCTTCACAGCAGAGCGGTGAGTACTCTAATTCAACCCTTTTTGCAGAAAAGTAAAGAATAAAAGTTTATGTGCATAGTAATAAGCGGTTTGCCGCAGGAACAGTTGTATAAACCTGGTAGTACGGACTTATAAACCCCGTAGTGGGTAAAAGCAGTATAAGGCTATAAATGTGCAATTTGGAAAATTTGAGAAAAGAAAGTTCTCAAAATGGCTGCCGAATAGGTTATTACAAAGAATGGTGTTAAAACGAGAAAAAGGAAAAAGGGCTTCCAGTAAGAACGTATCAAACTTAAGATTAGATAAGGGCAAGGAAAGTGAGAGAGACGAGCGGGATATGACGAGTTCGGCCGAGGGTACCCGAGGCAACACGAACTTAGTCGGCAGAGAGGGAGAGCTGACGTCACCCGAATCCGGGGTGATTCGGTGGCATCTCGGGTCTGAATTCGCCGAGTGGAATGAAAACGTACATGTACGCACACACTTACACGTGGCTGGAATAAAAATTCGGTGTGAATTGGGCCTGTACAGTGTGGTATTTATACAGTAGTAGTGTGTGGCGCTCTATCGATGCACACACTGGCGCCGGTGTGTGTATGTGTAAGGAGTGGGACCTCCCTCTGGCTGTGTATACAGCGGTTTGACATACACGAATGTGTATGGGTTTTTTTGTACGCTCACGTAAAAGTCTCCTCGGTTAAAAGTAAGATGATAAGCCAATCTGTAATCCTTCTTAAGTTTCTTGGATGCCAGAAAACCAGAGAATATGCACGAAATGAGAGAGATTACATGAAAAATAGAATACTTGCACTAGAGGAATTATTTAATTATAGCTGGAAAAATATGTATAAATAAGCCTTTTAACTAACTAGTTACATATATTTTCACACAGACTGTCTGACATTGCTGGCGTTATTTAAGACGCACCAAGAGAAATTTGAATTTGGAAAGATCCATCCGAATGAGGAAATAATGGTCACCCATGTAGAGGATCAGATAATATTTAGGAGTGAATCGGGCATGGAGTATCCAATTGGTATAAAAACCTTTTCATTATAATAACAAGTGACTTCTTAAACAGTCAGCTTTTCAACCCGTGCCTCGTTTACGCGACTTTATGCAGTGAGAGGATGGGCGGATCATCGTGGCAATCTTGTGTTCAGATGCTACGATACCCGTTCGCTTTTATTCATTTAACTTGTGTTCGGTTAAGTGGATATTCAGCAATAGTCCTCGGTCATACGAGAGTTTTCCTTCCTTTTCCTAACAGAATCTTGTTTGACAGGACTGGACAGCTTAGGTGAGAATGAAAGAGAAGTGGTCATACGGGCTATTGATGGCAAGGAGCGAAATGGGTCTAGACTAATAATGTCCAGCGAAACGAATAACCCTGACCTCCTGTTGGAAAGAAATAAAGAGAAGCAAGGTTATTCCGACGCCGACAGTGACAGGTCACATGAATCTAGCCCAGCACATTCCGGATCGGAGATTTTGGAGACCCTGGGGACAGACAGCAAAACGAAGGAGGCCATGGCTGATACATATAAAGAAATGAGAGAAACGCAGCTAATATTGATGAAAACTCTAAAAAACATTAACGACAAGCTCGACAAAATCGGTCAACCTGTGTCGAGCAGCCAAGATTCTCAGAGTAAAGAGAGGCATGGTGAGACAACGAAGACGACTTTGACTCATGCAGAAGCGGGTACTAACAAGGAAGACCGTATAACAGGAATCAGTCAGGAACAATTGATTGGGTTAATGGAAGAAGTGGTAAAAAGAAGTGGGAGCCTCAACTTGAGCAATAAACCTACATCAGCTGGTTCAGGTTCGAATGCAGCGCAGGACATGAGCGAAAAAAATGCTGGTCCAAATAATCAGACATGAACCAGCAAGACGACAATATACATTAACCAGTCAGATGAGACTGGATCATTTCATGGACTATCTGACATCAGAACTGAGGAGCTTGGATCTGCTGTATGTAATTGATTTAAAAGAAAAGACCAACCATGAAATAGATGAGGCAACCAAACAAAACCATAAATATAGCGTAAGAGATATTATAATAAATAGACTGGACCAAAATTATTATTCAAAAATAAGCGAGATTACAGATCCAGTTGAAATCCTGAATAAAATCCGGGAAATAAAGCGGTGCGAATCCAATCTAGCCCCTTTGACGATTAGGCAGCGACTTTACAACATGAGGTATGTTCCGTATAAAGAAACAGCGGCACAGTTTTGGGATCGGTTTGAAGAGTTGGTGCGGAACTATAACGCTATATCTAATGAAGCACCGCTCACGGAGGAAGAGAAGAGGGATCTCGCCTACAATGCGGTCGTCCGAGTAACGCCTGATTTGAGATCTGTAAACTTCATAACGCAAGGCTCGACGGGTAATAGACTGAAATACGACCGAATAAAAGCCCTGGTCGTGCAACAGGAGGCCGAGAAAAGCATGGACCTAAAAGTGGAGCCAACAGCATTCCACACTAAGAGGCAAGACTCGCGGAAGCGCAGCTACAGGTACAATGACCGAAGCTACCATGGCGGCGAAAGCAGTAACTCGAGCCGGATTACATGCCACGGCTGTGGAAAGCTCGGACATATTAAAAGGAATTGCCAGACAAGGCCGAAGCAGTATCACCAAAGGTCGTCGTCAAAATACTCTTCTTCGAGACAACCAACTAAATATGGACCCCCTCAAGCAAGCAATAAAGCCGGATATGAAAGGAAACGCAAATCCACAGGGACAGGTAGCAACGAACGTGTGAAAAGGGTAAAGATGGCAGAGGACAAGTAGAACGAATTGAGAGAAAGTAATAGGGGCAATACATCCCATAGAGGTAACATTGAAGGCGCAAAGATAATCGCCACAAACTACAATACAATGCCGGCAATAGATTTATTAGTAGATAAGGACTATGGTAAAAATAACGAGACTCTGACAAAATTTCTGGCAGATTCAGGTGCTACTGAACATCTAACGAATTCCAAGCTGATATTGAAAACATTCGATAAAACCAAAGCAGATTATATAAAATGTGCCAATAAAGACGTGCATGCTGATCTCAGTTCAGAGGGAGCAGGCACGGTAGATGTTAAATTAGATAACGATCGGATAATGAGCTTGGAAAACGTTATATGTGCCAGGGATCTGTTAGAGAATCTATTATCATTTAGAAAATTTGCAGACATGGGTCTGAGTATTTATCTAGATAATCAACAGGTCGACATCTTTGATCCTATATCGCAAGAGTCATTCATCAAAGGAATTTATAAGAAACCTTTCTGGATAATTGAACTAGAAGTAGATAAGATTAGTGAGCAGCACCAGCTAATTAACAAGGGAAAAATGCACAAAGTAATAGCATACCTCACGACAGAAAACTCCGAAAATGAATCCAGATACATGACTCGGAGCAAAACCTCACTTGCAGAGAAACAAAATCTAGAAAGAATCCGAAATGTAAATGCGACTGACGATGTATTTCTGAAGGAACCGATAGTAACAGGGACTGGACCCGTATCGGACCCGGAGGTGGCCGTTGTGGATGATTTTGAACATAGAGACATTAACTCAAAGAGTCCGGAAACAACACACGAGACCGTAATGCCACCGACTCAGAATGTAAGCTTTGATCTATCAATCTGGGATCGTAAACTCGGAAATATGGACGATATTGAATCCGAAGAATTAACAGGTAACGAAACGCCATTTAATGAAGAAAACGAAAGATTTTCAGCCAACAACAATGCGCTACTGTGGCATGTGCGATTTGGACATGCATCTCTAGAATACTTGAAATCAATGCAGAGGATGTTTCCGGGAAACAAAAATCTGCAAAGCGTCAAATTCGGAGAGTCAATCAAAGATTGCGAGATTTGCATGATAGCAAAGTTCAACAGAGAACCTTTCAGCAAAACGAGACAACGAGCGGTGAAGCCGCTGGAGATTATACATTCAGACACCATGGGACCAATAACTCCACAGACACTTCCAAAAGGATATCGCTTTATCTTAGTGTTCGTAGACGATTATTCCAGACTGGCTATGGCTTATGCAATGAGATCTAAAAGTGATACCGGACAATGTCTGGATGCGTTCATCATAAGTGGACGAAATCTTTTGGGCTTTGAAGCTAAGGTTTGCTATTTCCAATCTGACCGGGGCACGGAGTTCACTGGAGGATACACAATAGATGTCTTGAACAGGATTGGAGCTGAATCTTGATTTTCAAGTCCAGATACTCCGCAACACAATGGAGTGGCTAAACGGTTTAATCAGACCATCCAGAAAAGGGTGCGAGCAAACATGTACGATTCAAAATTACCTGGAAACATGTGGGACCTAGCTCTTGGAGCAGCTACATACGTCTACAATAGGACTCCACACAAGTCAATCGATATGCAGATACCCATTCAAAGATTTGCGCCAAGGAAAAGGATAGACATCAACCAACTAAAACGATTTAGATGTCTAGCTTACACGAAGGTCCAAAGAAACGTAGGACCAAAATTTAGTAGTTTAGGCAAGCGAGCGATTCTTGTAGGTTACACTCCTACTGGGTTTATCCTGTTTAGACCAGAAGAAGGTAAACTCTATGAAAGCAGAGATGTCCGTTTCAATGAAAAACTCGTGTATGGAGATAAATATTTGAATTCGAGTACAGATGACTGGATGTCTGCACTAAATGGAATGGATAGAGAAAAATGGTTTGTCGAGTTTGTACAAGAAACTGAGAATGAACCGACAAAAATCTTAAGATCAGAGGGAGAAACCAACCGGAAAAGAGGCAGACCGAGGAAAGTCCAAACAACCCTCGAGGGAAGGGAAGTAATACCTGACACCATACATAATATAGACGACTCGAATTATCACGCATTATTAGCTAAAATTAACTGCGATCCATCTTCGTATAAAGAAGCGATGGAGTCGAAGGAAAAAACCGAATGGCAACAGGCAATCAACGAAGAACTGAAATCGATGAAAGAAAACGAAGTCTGGAGACTGGTTCCCAGGTCCGAATTAGAAAGGAAAAATAAAAATCTAAACGTGATAGACTCAAAATGGGTACTGAAGAGAAAATATGATACAAATGGACTCACCAGACATAAGGCTAGACTAGTCATTAGAGGATTTAAGGATCGGAGGAAATACGATTTGACAGAAACGTATGCCCCAGTCTCCCGATTAGCCCTGGTGAGATCGGTATTTGCCATAATAAACAAACACGATCTGGAAGTCACCCAGTTGGATGTCAAAACTGCTTTTTTATATGGCAAAATTGATGAGAAAATTTATATAGAAATACCCAAAGGTACAAAATACGACGATAACACACGTCGGGAAAAGGTATGCAAGCTGCAAAGGGCTCTGTACGGCCTACGTATAAGTCCTAAGCGGTAGAACGTACGCTTTACTGAAGTAGCTGAAAAGGCAGGATTACAGTCAC
>JACGTP010001456.1:0-10401 GCA_023678845.1 Mischocyttarus mexicanus | reverse complement strand
GTCTTTTCTCTTTCAATCCTCTCTTTTTTCTCTACTGCCTCTGCCTGTACCCTAGTTCCTTTTTTTACCCTGCCCGGGATGTCGCGGCTTTCTATTAGCGGGACGGCTGTCCAATCACATGTAATGATTGCACCACCGCCAGTCGGAGCGCCAAATGGTCTTGCGCTCCTCCACCCCTCTGGCGGCGATGCGCTCGCATCAGTACCGTTCCGCTGCATTTTGGAATGCGCTCCGTATCTGTTCCTACTCTCATTAGCTGGACCTTGCTCTGCATCAAGGCTGCAGTCGTTAAGCAGCCCAAAGCTGTTATTGGTTGCAATGCGTCCAGCGCTCGCCGGTTTGGCCAATCGCCGCATCTTCTTTGGACGAACGAAGCCGTCTGCATCTACTCTGGTGGAGGGGGTGATGTCGTCATCCTCCGACGAAGATATCGATTCCTTCGATCGAGATCTGGGCTTCGCCATCTTCAGATTAGGCACATGTCGTTTATCGTCTTTATTAAGTACTTTAAAAAATTTCACCGAATTGACGACTTTCTTCAGTTCCTTTATATTAGCTCTTACCTCCAGAGGAGGCAATTCATTCGTCCCTCTGCGACCCTCCATCCCAAGTGGAGGAATTAACTTCGTGTACCGACCCACGTGGGCGCCATTCCAGCCCGCACCGTTAAAAAATAAAGCACCGTTCCGTGGAATGCTTCTGGCAATAAATAGTCCAATCGCTAAATCTTTAATCACAATTTGGAGGTGACCACCAGAAATGAGTGAATAAAAAATATCTTAAATTCACGGAACTTTCATAAGATGGATCGTAGTCGCACGGTATTTGTAACACGTCCGCTCGCTACAGAGGTTGGGACATCGTTGATGCCTTTACCCGCTCGGCTACCGCGGCTTATGACAATACATGAAATGGAGAGGTATATATACGTCCTGAAATATTTATTCCAATTTCGTCGGCCAATATCTCGAAAAGGGTTAAGCATTGGACAGAGTTATATAGATAGCATTGTTGTACTAATCAACATTTACAAGTGTGCAAAGTTTCAAAGGGAAACTCGATGTACACTTGAAATGTTCTTGTTCGCGGCTTTCCGCTTTTGAGATACGGGGCCTTTAGCGGTCTTGTTCGGGACGAGCGGGCTAGTGTTGCGTTATAGCAGCGCCGTATTTGGGTGGACTCAAGGACGGATAGGTGGGAGTAGCGCGTTGGGGACCGTGTGTGGGGGTAACTGTGCGCGCGTCGAGCTCTGGGGAGCGGGTCAGCTTATCTTCCTCCGTGCGTGTGTGTTGGTGCGTAGCACGGTCTTTGAATCTATTCTTTTTCTCGTCTAGGGACAATAGGATTTGATAATGGCGTCGACGTCGGTAACAACTCTTATAGACTTGCAAATGTCGCGCCAGACGGAGCTGGAGGTGTTGTATAGGACGGTGAAGGAGCAGGAGAGTCATACCTTTAACCTAGCGATCGTCGAGATGTATTTAGAGAGATTAAAGGAGATATGCGGCGGCGTGCGACGCACTCATGAGGAGATCCTAATGCTAAAGGTAGACAAGGCGGATCCTTACGTTACCGAAGATGTCTTTTCGCGTATACAGGTGATTTATGTTCGGGTAATCGACGGAACCGGTATCTCCCTATTGGCAGCCAAAAGGAAAGTAGCCCCGGTGAAAACGATCAGCATCCCAAATTTAGAGCTGTGTGGGGTAAAACTCCTAGTAAAACTCCTCCGACAGGTTAGGAATCTCGACTTTTTACAGGATTTACCAATCTTCGCGTGGACGGATAGCCAGATCGTACTAACGTGGCTTCGCAAACACCCGTGCAGTTGGAAAACGTTCGTCGCGAATCGGGTGTCGTATATACAGACCGAACTTCCTAGTGCAAAGTGGTCGCATGTGTCTACCAAGGAGAATCCGGCGGACTTAGCGACACGTGGTTGAAACCCGCTGGAGTTAGCGCGGTCGAACTTATGGTGGCAGGATCCAGATTGGTTGTCGGGTGCGAGGGAGAGTTGGCCGAAAGCAGAAACGACCTTGCGAGTTCTTCACGTAAATATAGCACCAGCAGAACCGGACATTTTAAGTAGGTTCTCTTCGTTAACGCGATTAGTCCGCGTGATAGCGTATTGCCTGCGCCCGTTAGAAAGAATGAGACGACGCAAAGGAGGGTTAGAATCGCTACCCGAGTTCATTACAGCATCAGAACTAGCCCAGGCGCGAAAGGTGGCGATTCGGTTAGCACAAGGAAGAGCGTTCGCAAACGAGATCGAGGCCCTACGAGAAGGAAGGGGGTTGCCGAAACGTCATCGCCTGCTTAGTTTAGTCCCGATCTTCGACAAAACGGATCGAATACTGCGGGTTGGGGGTCGCCTAGCAAATTCGACATTGACGCAGGAAGGGAAGCATCCGCCTATCCTACCGCGAGATTCGGCTCTCAGCCGCTTGATCGCGCAATACGCGCATCACATGTGCCTTCACGGGGGACCGACGCTTACCTCCAACACGATCATGCGGTATGCGTGGATATTAGGGAGAAATCGCTTGGCCAAAACCACGTTTCGGAATTGCATCACGTGTCAACGCTGTAAGCCTCGGATGGCTCCTCAGTTGATGGGAAATTTACCCTGACGCAACCCTGACGCCAGCTCGGCCATTTTCTACAGCGGGTTTAGATTACGCCGGTCCCTTTTCAATCAGAACCACAAAGGGACGGGGCCACAAGTCTCATAAGGGATATATCGCGCTCTTTGTATGCTTCTCTACGCGGGCGATTCATCTGGAGGCGGTGAGTGATCTCGCCACGAGCACGTTCCTCGCCGCTTATAGACGATTTGCGGGTAGACGCGGGATTAGCAGAACTCTGTTCTCAGACAACGTGACGACCTTTCACGCCGCGGATAAAGAATTGCGCGCCATGTTTAGGGCCGGATCGGAATTCTATAAGGGTGCGGCAGATGCGTATCAGCTTCATAAACTAGGTGCAGGTGTAGAGACTAGATGGGCCAATAGCGATGCTCGGAGTAGCCGAGAGCGCCTCCATGAGGGAGGCGGGAGAAGAAGCCGATCGAGGACGGCAGATCAGATTGTGTTTGCTCGGCGGTGAGGAAAGAAGGTTCTCTGAGCGAGTGCGATTATATTGAGACTGATACGGTGTGCGTGAGAGTGTGTGAGCACGTGTCGGTTTGTGAGAGAGAGTGATTGCGCCCGGCAAAGGCCCGGCTTAGGGAGAGGTTATAACGCCCGGCAAAGGCCCGGCTCGAGGGAAGTATAACGCCCGGCAAAGGCCCGGCTCGAGGGAAATATAACGCCCGGCAAAGGCCCGGCTCGAGGGAAGTATAACGCCCGGCAAAGGCCCGGCTTAACGAGTGCGAGAGAGAGAGGAGAGACGGCTTCTAACAGCCGGTTGCGATCGACGATATCGACACCACGGGACGGTAATCCGATCATTTCGGTATTCGGTAAGAGAGCTCTCTGTATATTGTATATTGTATTTGTATTGAATGGCCACTCAGCATAGGTTCGACTCCGATTAGCGTCCGATAAAGCACGGTGTATGTATCGCCCGACTTTGAGGGCTTGTTGTAGAAATTTCAATAAATACCGTCATTAATTGATTGGGGCTTGCTTGGGCTTTTCCCCTTATCTCGAAGGGGTTTTTACGCCGAAGCAAGTTTGGGACACCGCGAAATTCTGTGTTTCATTGTGTTCACCTATTTTACTCATTCCATCCAGAACCCATCCTTATCCCATTATCAGTACGTAGATCTCAATGTTGGATGTCTCAACAGTTCTTGTAAGTCATCATCATATTCCAAGAAGTCGATACGGGGTAATGCAACTAAACGCGGGGTCTCGGCTGTATTCGCACATGACGAAGTCGTACTTGTGATTCCCGCGATCAGGTTAGCGTTATTATTTACATCTACCTTCGATATAATCGCAAAATATTTATCTTGTTACTCGTCAAAATCGTTAAATGCTCCGTAATCGTTTCCCTCCGCGTCGAAGGTTTCATGCAATTCCTCATACTCGCACATCAATGTCTTCAATTTATCGCTACAAGCACTTGCTTCTGCGGATATTAACTTCTCCTCCGCAATTAGTATCTCGAAACGTATAATATAACCCTTTTATTTCCAAGATGTTTTGTCAAATCCATTATGAACAATGATTATTTATTCTAACGTTAGCTATGAAAAAGAATTCAAAATCTTCGATGATCTGGACTGTTATCTCGAGGTGTGAATTCTTACGCGAAGAAACGTGTTGGATTTTTGCGCGGCGTGCTGCAAGACAGTGTGTGTGGTATTCTCTCGGTGATGGAGACGGACCGACATATGATGATGTCACGTTTGTTCCTTCTCCTGGGACTAAGGGTCTGCGGTTGGCGCGAGTATCACTACCCTCACTACTGCTAGTATCGATGATGCAACACCAAGATGTTTCTCGAATCGTCCAAGCAATATTACCGACAGCGTGCAACACATCGAAAGTTTCTCTAATCGACCGAGCAACATTACCGTGTGTTGTTACTTTTAACCACCGTTTACTTATTTCAATCAGAACCAGTCGAATCACATTACCATACATATTTTAGATCTCAATGTTAGATCTCTTAACAGCTTTATTCTTTAAAAGCTTTAACTTAAAACCCGCTTTTATTTATGCTGAACTTTAAAAAGTGATCACCTTTCATGCGCTTTGCATTCTGCAATGACCAAAAAACGGTCGTCGTTTCGAGGCTTTGATTCTAGATATATGCAACAAAGCTTTCATCTAAAATACTATTTTTAAAACAGTACTCTAAAACGCGATTACTGTTTATGCTCTTTGATTTAAGCTTGAAGTTGCGTAGAATCATTTTGCTTTGAGTATAATTTTGACCTTATCTTTAAAAGGTTTAACCTAAAATTCGCTTCAATTTGTGCTGAACTTTAGGAAACGGTATCTGTTCAAGCATTTTAATTTTAAGATTAAACACAAACCGGTCTCCGTTTCTAGGCTTTTTTTTTCTGTATATGCTAAAAAGCTATCATCAAAAATGCTTTTTCAGAAATCAATATTTTTAAAAGCTATCATCGTTTCAAAGCTAAGATTTAGGCATAATACCAAGAAAAAGCAACGAGTATTAGGTCTGAATTTTTCCTTTAAATTCATCCGCTTTAACATAAAAGTCGCTTTGATTTGAGCTAAAATTCGAGAAGCAATCACCGTTAATGCGCTTTGTTTTTAGCATTACCCAAAAAGCGCCGTCGTTTTTAGGCTTTTTTTCGGTATATGCTAAAAACCTTGTATTTTAAATAATTCTTTTTAAAGAAATACTTTTAAAAGCAAACATATTTTCAGTGCAAATATTTAAAGTAAACGCTAAATAGCTAAAAGAATCGTAAGGTCTGGTTTTAAAGGATCCTTAAAATCTTTCTGAAATAATTCGCTTTGATTTGTGTTAGTCTTTAAAAAGAAATCACCGTTTAAGCGCTTTGATTTCTGAATTAACTAAAAAACAGTTGTTTTTTGAGGCTTTTTTTCGGTATATGGTTAAAACCTTAAATAAAAAATACATCTTTTTAAAGCAATACTCCAAAAAACGATCATTGCTTTATCGCCTAGATTTAGAATAAACGCTAAGTAGCAGGAATAATATTAAGTCAGGTTTTAGATGTATCCACAAAATCTTTTACGAAAAATTCGGTCTGATTTTTACTAAGCTTTCTGAAATTACCAAAAAACTGCCGTCGTTTTACCGCTATTTTTCAGTAAATACTGAAAACCTTTCATTCAAAATACATCTTTCTAAAAATTGATCTAGAAGCAAGCATATTTACAGCGCCTCGATTTAAAATAACCACTGAATAGCAGCAATAATCTTTAAATTTGATTTTAACTGTATTCTCAAAATCTATCACAAAGAATTTGCTCTGATTTGTGTTAAACTTTAGAATACGATCACCGTACTAGCGCTTTGAATTTTTAACAAACAAAAAACTGCCGAAATAATCCCTTGCGTTGATTTAAGTTGTCTTCTTAAAATCTATCACAAAAAATTTGCTCTTATTTGTGATAAATTTTGGTCAGCGATTATCGTTTAAAAGCCTTGAATTCTGCATCAACTAAAAAAATGCCGTCGTTGATATGCTTTTTTTAGGTATATGCTGTAAACCTTAAATCCATAATACGTCTTTTTAAAGCAATACTCCTAAAAGCGGTCACGTCTTAGTGACGACTAAGTTCGGAATTTAGACACAAATCCATAAATCCGAATTCTGCTTAGTCATTAGTCTGAACTTTTCGTAGTACACATATATTCATATCAATTATTATTTATATAATTTAATTCTGTAATATTTGTTTGCCTTTTTTTTTTGTATATATTCATATTGTTAAATCTATCTTATAGCTACTCTCATAAACAACCATCGATATTGGCATTATGATAGCATGTGGTAAAATAGAACAGCAAGGATCAGTTGTCGTTCATGAAGGAAACTTGCTTACAATTCTCACCTTTGGTACGCATTAAAAATAGGTAATAGAAAAACTGGTAGCGTGAGTGGGAGGTACTCCTACTCTTCCACACAAGACTAAAAAGGGATAGCGTTCGTCTCCGCGACATTTTTCCTCTCTTCTACTGTAAGCATTTTGTCTAACACTCATAAAATTAGAAACGCGAGCAATCCAATCTTCTGTAATATTCAATTAGTTGTATTATATCTTAGTTTTAATTAAATTAGTTTAGTATTAATAATTTCTAGTTGTTTCAAATTTGTTTCATATTAATTATTGGTTAAGATTCGATAATTACTAAAGATAGAATTTAGGAATATACTTTTATTTTACCAATTAATTGAAGTGTTTCCAAATTCAATAATTAACTTCTCTTCGAACCAAAATCCTGTTCTGCAATCATTCGAATTCTGGTCTGACCACTGGCATTGTAGATTTTGGGAGGAATTTGGGAAACTGATTCGCTGTCGATCTTTTACCATCTCAAGATCAAACTTACACCGACATAAGTCTTTTCTTGTTCTAAAATTCAACTTTCTAAGCCCAGATCCCTGGTAAAGTACTGGCTCAACAGACTGACCAAAAATAGGGCATCCTGATTATCTTTACCGTGTAAAGGACGAAATATTAGAGTCTTGACTGGATCGAGAAGTCAAAAGTTGTTTAACTCTTGTGGCAATCCCTTCTGGGACGTCACAAAGCAAACATATTTTTTTGCGCCTTAATTTAGAATAAATGCTGAATAGCAGGAATAATTCTTAGGTCTGATTTTAGAAGTATCTTCAAAATTTATTACAAAAAATTCGCTTTGGTTTGTGCTCAACCTTTGAAAGCGTTAACTGTTTAAGTACTTTGATTTCTGTATCAACTAAAATAATACTGTTGTTTAGAGGTTTTTTTTTCGGTTTATACTGAAAACCTCTCATCCAAAATACTGCTTTACTCATCCAAACACTAGAACTACCAGACCAGTCAAAATGACTGGTCGCGAACCTTTATTATTTAATTCCCACTTCACGTTACATTTTTTTTCAAAATTATATGATGACTTTTCTAGATATGAGGAATGGTTTGTAAAAATAATTTTTATTTTTTTATAACTTAAACAGAATTCTAATAAATTTTGGCATCTGCTACTTCTACCAATACCAATCATTTTGACTGGTATTTCCTAAAGTAGGCATAGATCTGAAAATATCTGTTTTTTGAAATCAACACTATTGATTAGATATTTAGATGAATGTATTATTCTTTGTTGTAATATTTTCTCTTATGTTACTGCTTATCTGGCGATAATATATAGTGATATAATCGTTGTCGTAATGTATCAAAATAATAGAATCGATGTAGTTTTACGCGATCATTCTTTATTCCATAGTCGTGGGAATAGCATCTATTTTTTAGTAATATAGCAATTTTTTGTAAGCCCTAAAAAATGGCAAAATGTATAAAAACTTCTGATTTGCTGTGAAAAATAAACAATATTTCAATGCAAGCTTCTGATATCGAGGATGAAGAAAGTGACCAAGAAGAAATTGAAATAGTTTATGGTGATAATAATGATGATTTTGATGAGTTTGATGAGTATGAAGATCATGAAGAAATTTGAGAGTTCTCGGACAGTGAATTAGAAAATATTTTGAATTTACGGAAAAGAAGACGTGCTCGTATAGTTTCAAGTTCTGAAGAGGAAAAAGAAAATATAAATAAAAAAAATGAAATTGCTGCAGACGGAACCAATTGGGAAAAAATACAAAAAGGATCTACAACTGGCAGATTACCACTTTATAATATTTTCAAAGATATATCCGGCCCCACAGGAGATGCTAAAAAAAATATTATCAAAGGTGAAGTAAATAGCGCGTTTTTATTACTGATTGACAGGAATATTCTTGATTACATAATATCTTGCAAGGAATTAGAAGCTTTTAGATTTTTTGATAAAAAGTGGACTCTAAGTGAAACAAAAATTAAAGCTTTTATTGCAATTTTATATGCTCGGGGAGCATATAAAGCAAATAATTTGAATCTGTCATATTTGTGGGACAAAGATTAGGGACCGAACTTTTTTTCCAAGACCATGAGTCGAAATAATTTCAGTGAAATTTTGAAATTTATTCGCTTTGATAAAAGAAGGGAAAGAAGCTAACGCTTGAAAAATGACAAATTTGCTTTGATATCAACAGTATGGGATAGGTTCATTCAAAATAGTCAAAATTGCTACAAGCCAGGAAAAAATATCACAGTTGACGAAAAACTCTTTGCAACAAAATCCAGATGCCGATTAACGCAATATTTGCCGTCTAAACCTGATAAATTTGGAATAAAATGTTGGCTGGCATCTGATGTTACAACAAAATATATTTTAAATAGGTTTCCATATTTAGGGACAAATGAAACACGAGCAAAATCGCAATCTCTTAGTGAATATGTCGTACTAAAACTTATCGAACCATAAACTATGAAAGGAAGATGTATAACAACCGATAATTTTTTTACAAGCTTACCGCTATCATCCACATTGCTTTCAAAAAAGACCACGCTTGTTGGCATTCACTTGTTAGTATCATTAAAAATGTTGTTATTATAAATAAATTATTATATTTTTAAAAATTGGCACTATGTAGATGTATTTCCATACCCTTATATTCATTTTATATGATAATATAAAACAAAACAATAAAAAAATTCTTCTGTTTTTACGATTATAAATGACCAGTCATTTTGACTGGTCTTGGTAGAAGTAGCATTGTTTTTTTTCCGGTAGTTCTAGTGTTAAAGAAATACTCTTAGAAGCGACAATATTTTACCCGTCTCGATTTAGAATTACTGCTGAATACCAAGAATAATCCTTTGGTCTGATTTTAGTTATATCCTTGAAAACTATCAGAAAAATCTTGTGCTGCTTGACTCTCCCTCTTGGTTAAGTTTATGATTAGGTTCAAATAATATTTCTATATTAACTTAAAATATCGCTGAGGTCTGCCGATACGTTACCTGTGTGAGGGTCGCATTCCTAGGTTTATCTTACAGAGTTATTTGAGGAAGATTTTCTTTGTTCGATATCTTCCTACGGTATTTTTTTTATCTATCCTTTTCGGTTTATTACTATGAGTCGGCTAACACTACGCAATTGAGCCGGCAGACGGTGATCAGCCTGTAGTCTTTTTAGTTGCGGCAGTTTTAGGTCTATCTAGATTTACATTTACCATTCCTTGGTCTATTTAAGTTTAAATCAGACATTCCTTGATCTATTTAATCTAAAAGTAATGTTTGTGGGGTGAATTTGTAGGGTTAATTAGTAGGTGTGCTGTGACGCGCCGAAAGAGGATCGATAGTTCCCATCGCATCGATATTTATCTATTCTTGTGTGTCTTTTTCATTTACCAAATTTAATAATATTACGAGTGATGGTTTCGACATTGGTTTATTCCTTCTACTTGAAAGTACATTTAATTGTTACTTTGAATTTTGCATAAACTACTGAAATTTGGCTGATCTGACATTTATGTACACTATCAGGTTTTGTCTCATTAGTCCTGCATATTAACTACTAAGCATTGTTTTATATATCTTTTATATAATCCACTGGAACTATATTATGTGCTAAACTTTAAAAAGCGATCGCCGTTTAAGCGCTTTGATTTCTGGATCATCCAAAAAACTGCTGTCGTTTTGAGGCTTTTTTTTTAGTGTAAGCTGAAAACTTGTAATGTAAAATACTTCTTTCTAAATAAATACTGCTAGAAGCGAACATATTTTTAGCGCCTCGATTCAGAATAAACGCTAAATAACAGGAATAATCCTTATGTCTGCTTTTAGCTGTATCCTTAAAAACTATCAAAAAGATTCGCTCTGATTTGTGCTTAATTTTTAAGAGCGATTAACGTTCAAG
>JACGTP010001454.1:0-10410 GCA_023678845.1 Mischocyttarus mexicanus | reverse complement strand
GGGGGTTGTTCGTTAGAATTTTAGATCGTATACTACACACTAACCGGTAATAAACATCGATTATAGTGGACGTATAAGTAAGTATATGTATTTACTTCAAATATCTATTCTCGATCTCAATAATAAGAATATTTTGTTACAGTTGTAAATTTCATTATTTACTATGTAAAATTTTACAAAGAAAAATGGACTTGTTTTATCAACTTTTATATTATTTTTCCTGAAAGTAAAAGAAACGTTTGGAAATCATTCTGTCAGGGTCCGTTTCGTCCGTTTCTGCTTCTGTTTCCGAGTTTCAAGAAAAGGAAAAGGAAAAAGGAAGAAGAACAGAGAGAAAGAGGAAAAGATAGAATGTTGTATCCTCGAAGGATACAAACGATCGTATAAGAGAGGAACGAATGAATCGGGAATTCGTGAGGCAACGTGCGTGTCGGGCATCTGTCTTTCTGAAGTATGAGAGAAAGAAAGAGAAAGAGAAAGAGAAAGAGAAAGAGAAAGAGAAAGAGAAAGATGGAAAAAGGAGAAAGATAAAATAAAAGAGAGAGAGAGAGATATAGAAGGACTCATGTTTCTTTAATGCTTCGTTTTCGGTCGCGTTGAACGCACGATAGAGAGTTTTGTCGAAGGTGTCGTTGACCCAAGGCGCACACGTTCCCTTCTTCCACGGAAACCAGGAAAACGAAAGAGAAAAAAGAGATGGAGGGTGTGTCTGGGTATGCGTGAGAAAGAAAACGAGAAAACGAGAAAGAGAGAAAGAGAGAAAGAGAGAAAGAGAGAAAGAGAGAGATAGACGAAAGAAGAAAGGGTCTTTTAACGTTTGCCGGCAGATCGAACGTTATTAGACTCGGTCGTCCGATAAAAAGTTACTTCCAAGCAAAAGACGATAAAGTGGACGAAAAGAACTAGAAGAAGGATAAGGAAGAAATAAAAGAAAATATAAGGAGAAGATGAAGAAAATGAAAGAAGAAGAAGAAGAAGAACAAGAAAAGGAGAGAAATGGAGAAAAATAGAGACCAGACGGAACACGTCCGTTATCCTTTAAACTTCCGTGAATTCCTATGTCGACTCTTCTTTTGTGCGTTCCTGGCAAACGACCCCTTTGAAATCAGACTGTCCAACGTGAATGGGATTACAGTTTTTCTTTTTTTTTTTTTTATTTTTTTCCTATTTTTTTTTTCTCTAACATTCTCCCACACCCCCGCAAATTATGTTCTCTCTCTCTCTCACTCTCTTACACACACATACACACTCTCATTTTCTTTCACACGCCCACACGTGTAACGTACACACACACATACGTCGAGTTTTTACGCGCTCGTTGGAAGTCGCAGCAGTGTAAAGCCACTCTTTATTCGGAACGGATATACGAGCCTCTCTCTCCCCCCCTCCCCCTCTCTTCTTCTTCTTCCTCTTCCTCTTCATCCTCCTCCTTCGCCTTCCCTTTCTCGCGAGTTGCTTGCAACTTTTTCAGGAGAAGAACACGTTCCTGTTGGAACTATTACAAGGGTTGTGTGTGCGAGGTACGCGTTCGGTACGATTTATCTCATCTACTCTTTTTCTTTGGTAGGTAGTACGTAGGTACGATACGTGGGTAAGTTCGTACGTTCTCACATGTGAATACAAAAACTATGTTAAAACGATCGCACGTTCAGATCAAAGTTCTCGATCTAAGATCTTATTGTAAATATAAAAGAGAGATAGTATCTTTAGGGAAGTCAATTCGATTTACCCTTTCCTTTCCTTTCTTTTCCTTTCTTACTTTCATCTTTTTATTTTGTTTTTCAATGTTATTTCTTTATTATATTATTTTTATTTAAATAAAATGAATATCGATTCACTCAGATAAAATCATTTCACTCTTCCTTCCTTGCTTTCTATTTTTCTTATTTTTTTATTTCTGTTTATGAATGTTATTTTTTATATGATATTATTTTTATTGAAACGTATACAAGTTTTGAGACAATTTGTACCAGTTTCTAGTGATACTTTGAAGATATAAACAGGAACGCGTGTTACGCGAGTGCAAAATAATGTTCTCCGTCTCGGTGAACTCGAGAAGTACCATCTTAAGAGATTCTCTCACCCAAAGAGACAGTAAAATAGAGAGAGAGAGAGAAGGAACATCACGTTGAGAACGACGAGTGAGTCATGACTTTTTAATACCTGTTGAGTGTCGCACGCTTCGGTGTCAGGGTTTTCTATCCGCCCACCCACCAACGGAACGATCGGAATGACGAATGAAATGGAATTATTAAGGATGCACAGATTCCTTCTTCTCTTTCTTCTTCTTCTTCCTCTTCTTCTTCTTCTTTTTTTTCTATTCTTCATTTTCTTTCATTAACAATTACTCTGACGACAACAACATTTCCAATCTGTACCAATTGAAATACTTAACGCCGTATCATGCAAAGTAAAATCATTCAAATATTTCCTACTCGTAACTTTTTTTTTCTCCCTCACTCAATTACCAATTTACCTTGTCTCCCTCCACCCACCCACCTCCCCAGGAGAATGAACCTTGTTAATCAAGTTCAACGGGATAAGAGATTAGGTATATAATTGAATTATTGTGAAATCAATACTTTTTCTTCCTTGTTCTTTTCTTTTTCTTCTTTATATTCCTAATCAACCGATCGCCTTTTTCCCCCCGTCGAAAATCTCATAAAATCGAAAAAAGTTAATTTCGAGTTTAGGTTGGTTGGAGATTGGTACGGTAAGAGAAAATACCGAAGCACCGAACGATATTGGCTCGAACATAGGCGTAGATATATCCACCCTTCTCCCTTTCTCTCTCTTTCTCCTTCTCCCTCCACTTAGTGCGTCGTATATCGTTCGTCTACTATTAATTTTCCAACTTTACGAGCAACCATGAAATTTATAATAATCGAGCCGAATAATTTTGCGCCATTAGCTGGCGACTGCTTTAAAAAATGTGGATTGAAAAGAAAAAGAAAAAAGGACAAAATTAAACGAACGAAAGTGTAACCTCTGTTGTGCATATGCAAGTGCGTGCATATGCATGTGCATATTCTCGTTTATGTGTAATAAGTTTTTAATTAGTAACTGTGTTTCGTAATTTTAGTTCAGTCTATTTAAAAAAAAAATATTAAAAAAACTATGATTCATAAGAGGAGTGTTTAGGGCATACTGAAATTGGGGTCTTGGATTCGTAATGTTACGCGTCTTTAAATAAGAATTAATCAAACAGAAACATAGTGACGAAGTCCGAAAACCTGTTTGGAATGTAGACAAAGAAATGAAACAGAGAAAAAGATGAAAAAAAGAGAAGGGAAAGAGAAAGTTAAGATTGTGGCGAGGGAGGATTCAAAGTAGGGGTAGGGATAGGAATGAAGGAAGGTTGAAGGGAGTGAAAATGGGAGGACTCTGCTTCAAAGTCGTCATCGTAATCGTTGTCGTCGTCGACTACTCCTCTTTTTCCTCCACACTTGGACGGTGATAATTCCTTAAGAGATTCAGGGAGCTGGAAGAAAAAGGGCGGTGTCGACCCTTGCCAGTCAAAGAAATTTCAACAGAAATTTTAAATAACAGAGACTTCGCGATATTTTGTTTTTTTTTTCTGTACACGTTGAATAAATATGTCTGCATGTACCACCGGTGGTACACGTGGCATGGAACGTGTTAATCATTGTAACGAAATATTTTATTATCTAAAAGTCAAAGGCCGAGATAAAATTCACTATCAGGAAATTAAAAAAGCAAAAAATAAAAGGGAATATTTATATAAACACACGTACGTACATTTATTAAATAAATTGCGAGGATATGTATATATAATGTAACTTAAATACACACTAAACACATACACACACACATACACACACATACACACGCGTGCAGGCGAAATAATAACGTTAGCTTTAAAATCCTAGGTAATATATTTTCGTTGCCAAATTGAATTCCCTCTCATATTCATTCTCACACACACACACACACGCACACACGTACATACTCTCTCTTTCTACTTGACTGTCTATCCGTCCGTCTGTTATTCTGTTATTCTATTCGTAAGGAATTTCGAGATATTAAATTAATTCGATGTACTACAAAAAATAAAATAATAGCAAAATATTCTAAAACGAATATAAAGAAAGAAATAAAAAAATACGCATATATATTTAACATACTATAATTTATTTAAAAAGATCTTTCGAAATATCTGACATAGAGAGTAAAGAGACTAAAAAAAAATGTGTTAGGCTCGTTATCGGTCAACTTCCTAGTTTAGAAAATGAGACACGTTAGAAATATCCGCGAGAAGTACTCTGACGACGCGTTGGAGAGTAAATGAGAAAGAGGTAGAGGTAGAAGAGGGTAGAAGTAGAAGTAGAAGTAGAAGAAGAAGAAGAAGAAGAAGAAGAAGAAGAAGAAGTTAAAAGAGGAGGAGAAGAAGTGGTAGGCGCGTAACGGTTAACGGCTGATGGAAGGAGAATATGGAAAAGGAGAATGGCTAGAGGAGGTAAAGGTGGAGGTGGAGGTGGTGGTGGTGGTGGTGGTGGTGGAGAAGGTAGGATGAGGATAGCTCGAACGAACGAGTGCTAGTACCAGAATAAGAGAGAATAAGAGAGAATGAGAGAGAGAATGAGAATGAGAGAGAGAGAGAGAGAGACGTCGAGACAGGCTGCTTCTGCTGGCCTCCTCTCTGGTTGCCGTGACGACCCATACCACCCGCCATCATGCCATCCAAGCATAGTCACAGTCACGGTTCTCCTCTCTTCTTTCTTTCTTTCTTTCTTTCTTTCTTTCTTTCTTATCGTCCTTTCCTTCTCTCTCTTTCAACGCGTTTTCCTCTCTTCTATACTAGGAGGAATTCTCAACTCATCTCGTCCCTTTCCATCTTCTCTTCTCATCCTACCTATCCCTCCACCTTCTTCCTTCCTTTCTCTCTCTCTCTCTCTTTCTCTCATTTACGACTATACATGTGTATAAACGCGACTTTCAAGAGAAACAACAAAACAGGAATTCTAACCCACCCTCTTTAACCCTTCTTCATCCCTTAGAGGACAGGACATTCGCTCTCATTTACCTTACTTTACCTTCTGTTTTCCCTCAAAACCACCAAAACTCAAGTCACGATTTCTTACGCGAGGTATTATCTCTATCCCAATTAATTTCAACAGGATATATTACTTTCGTTGATCTTTTTCTTTTGCTGATTGAACAAAATTGCAAATTTTTTTTTTGTATCACTTTTAACGAGCTCTTTACTCAACCACTCACCCCCAACCCCTCCCTACTTTCCCTTTAAAGGTAAAACGTATATATCTTAATACAGAATGAGATTTTTTGTTCAACCTAATTGAAGATAGAGAAGAAAATATAGATTTAACTTAGAAATCAATAATAATGTACATTATATGCATTTAATATTTATTAATAGAAAGATTCTTTCAATTGTAAAAACGAATCAATGCAATTGCGAAATTTCATCCCACCCCAAAAAAAAAATGCACCAACCTAATTACCTACATACACTAACCTCGAATAGAAATATTACACCTATCCGTTAATTGAAACCCAAATGAAAGTTCACGATAAGTTCCATTAAAGTTCTTTTTCTTGAGATAAAATAAAATAAAATAAATGTGAGAGGGTAAGGAGGGAATATAAAAGAAAGGAATAAAAGCGTGTCCGATTACTACCTTTCAAGTGATTTTCCAAAATGGAAGTAGGGAATTCTTGAGACATATCGAAAACGTTAACTCGGAGTTTCCTTGACCCAGAGAACCAGCAGCAGCAGCAGCCAGCAGCCAGCAGCCAACACAGTCAGCCAGCCAGCCAACACAGTCAGCCAGCCAGCCAAGCCAGCAGCAGCAGCAGCAACGTACCGTCGTTGCTGGAACTCTCTAATCTCGTTTCGATCTCTCCCAGTCTCTCCCAGTCTCTCCCAGCTTCTCCTCCTCTTCCCTCATCTTTCCCTCTCTCTCTCTCTTTCTCTCACTCTCTCTCTCATCCTCTTTCTCTCCCACGAAGCAACTATAAAGAGAATGAGAAGGAAGCAACGTCTACATAGCTCCTCGTCTTCGTGTCTCCAGCAAAGGCCTTGTGCACGCTCGCCCCCGAAGTTCCGCCAACTTATTTCCCCAGGCTCTATATTGCTGCTTGTGTACACATACACATACACATACACATACACATACACATATAGATTCATACATATAAGTACATATACGCGAATACGTCTAATATAGACGACACACACTGATATTTCAGGGAATATTATTCCTTTCTTTTACTACGTAGACTTGAAGTATCAATGATAGATTAACAATATAGTAAAAAAAATTCAATAATTTACTTCTGCATATATTTCATTAAATATTATATATTATTCTTCCTATTTTATTACGTAGACTGAAATATCAATGAATAGATTAACAATTTGAAATTTAATTTAACAAATAATATACTAACAAAAATATTATTATTTTCCCCCATGTTGCTATTCATTTAAATATATTTATCAGTTGTGTGTGTGTGTATGTGCATTTGTATCGTTTGTAAATTAATTTACATGCATATAATATTTCGTGCATGGAATCAGTGCAATATCAATACACCTTTCACACAGTGTAGTATTTATTTCTTTTTTTATATTTGTTACCTTAAAAAGAAAAATCCATACCCTTACACATTATCCTAGTTGAGGGACAGAGAAGAACAAGAAGAAGAAGAAGAACGAAGAGAAGGGGGAGAGGAAAAGGGTAATCCAACGTATGTCGAACATACATAAACGCATAAGATGGTGAAACGTAAACGTGTTCCTGTGAGAAAATATCTTTGGTTGTAAATAGATTATGCTTTGTTGAACACACATATTCGTTCACTTGCTTGCTTGCTTAGTTGTTCGCGCATATATATATACACACACACTTACACATAGAGACAAATACATACACGAGTATAGAAGAAGTCTTACAAAACCGTGAATTCTTCGTAGATTCTTTTACGAACAAGTAGGTCAACCGACTCGGACATTCTCGGCCTCCTTTCTTTAAGTTCCTTCCTTCCTTCCTTCCTTCCTTCCTTCCTTCCTTCTTTCTATCTATCTTTTTTCCTTCTTTATTTCTTAACTTCTTCTTCTTCTTTCCTTCGTTCACGACCTTGATCGTTCGATATTAATGACCCGAAGAGATTTTTATGGTTGCTACTACCGAGAAAGCCACCGAGCGTGGGTTATTACGTTTAAGTCGTTTTTTATTAAACCGTAATATCTGAGTGTACTTACTTTCTAATACTTATCGATGTTTTTTTTTTCTTTTATTTTTTTTTAATAGTCATTTTCCTCAATAATTATTTTGATATTGATCTCTATTTGATATATTAGGCTGTCAAGTATGAAATGGAGCAAAAAAATATGCTAATATATTAGATTGTTCTGAAATTTGTTGATTTTTTTGTAAATACACATACGATATTTGATAGAATATATTAAATTGCATATTAAGTTGTTTTAAATTTATTAGCTTGTTTTAAGATTAATTTTCTTTTTTTTTAAATATAAATACACGTGGAGATATTTAAACGAAACGAATAATAAAATAAAAATATAAGATAGGGAAGAGAAATACTGGTTTGAAATATTTAAGCATCGCATAACTCGAAAATGAGAAGATAAGAGAGGAAAAAAAAAGAGTGAGAAAGAGAGAGAGAGAGAGAGAGAGAGAGAGAGAGAGAGAAATTCTCGCATGCATGCTACAGCTTTCCCCTACTTTGTTTTCCACTTTAACGAGCAACCCTTACCACACGACAGTATCCTTTGAACTTTCACTCTTTTGCCTAATCTCCCCTATTTTCCACGTTCTTCTCTTTCTCCTTTTTTCTCTCTCTTCTTCTTCTTTCTCTCTTTCTCTTTATCTCTTTCTATTTCTATTTCTATTTATTTTACAAACGTTCTATTTCTATATCTATTCTTCCTTGTTTTATTATTCGAGCAATAGAAAAGTTAACAACAACTTTTAAAAAAATAAAGAAAGAATATGAATGGTGACCTCAACACTCGATAGAAATAAATTATCATGACGAAAATAATCTATTGATTTATATATTATACAATTGAGGTGGTCCTTTAAAATCATACCAATGTGTTAATGTTTAGAATGGAAGACTATCTCTGAAAAATCTTTTACCAGTTTAACTTGAAAGGTATTATTTATAACGAGCGAATTAAACCTATTAGGAAAATAATATAAACTCATGAAAAGTACTTAAAATAAGATTTTGAATAACCGAATGACTTTCTTTAGTTCAAAATTGTAATCCAATGAAATATACGAAAATGTAATTTTGTTTTATTGTTACTTTAATGGATGTATAAATTGATTCTGATGCACATAAGTACACACACACATTAAATTAACATTAGAAACAACCATAATATCGTTTTTAATTATCGATCGAATGAGTGTCTTCCATCTCAATTCATTTTCTCTCCCTTTCCCAACTTTTTTATGTTCCCACTCTGAGTTCACGTGGGTTTCATAAAATTTTATCATTAATGGTCCTCCTCTTCTTAAGAAGTTTCACTTCGATATAATAGCTTTTTAAATAATCATTTTTATTTCTCAACACGTTCCTTTCTATTATCAATCGAGATTAAAAATAAAAAATAAAATAAAAAGAGCTTAATTGGATAATTATTTCTATTCGTTTAATAAATATTGTTTCTTTTTTTTTAAATTCGTAAATTATTTTTCAAAAATAAAAACATAATAAAATATTTCTATAAACACACATCCAATAAATAAAAATCAAATTACTTCGATAATATAATCAATCAAATTATTTTTGAAACAAAAACAAAAAATCAATACTCCTGTTTCAGTCATACACTTCCTAATAATCAATTTTACAGTTAACATCACACATTTTGACGTTTAACAAAAACCAAGAATGAAAATTTGTTTTTTAAAAGAAAAAAATCAATTTTCCTTCCAACAAAAAAGTTGGCATAAAAAGAATAAAAAAAGAAGAAGTTTGTTCAATTAGAAAAGGCAAACGATGACGATGACGATGATGATAATAATCTACATAGGAGGAAACTAATGTAAAGAAAATTTTCAAAGGCTTGTCGAGAGTGGCTGCTTCGTGAGTCGATACTAATTAGCATTCGTCAAGTTTCCGTCGGTCGTTCATTCGTTCATTCGTTCCTTCGTTCCTACGTTCGTTCGTTCAGCCGTTAAACGGCTCCAACTCGTTCGCTCACGCCAACGTGAAACTTGGTAATCCGAGGAGACTTCGCTCATTAGCGCTCGGAGGAGATTCGGATGGAGTCGAGATATGTAGACAGGACGACTACTATTACTAACACTACTACTATTCCTACTACTACCAGAGCTGGCATAAGTTGGGTTTCAACACATGCACCGAAACCCGACCTTGCGTTTCTGCGATTTAGAAATAAATTATTCCTTCTTGTCTAATTTTAATTCTAGTATTTTAATGTCTATCTAGAACCTGCAAAATTTTTTTAATCCAGTCCCACAAAATTGTATGAATTCGGCCCTGCAAAATTTTTGTTTCGTTTCAAAGAATCCCCTTGACCGACGATATTGTGGCAATCAGATTTTAGAAGAACAAAAATAAACAACCAAAATATTTTTTTTTCTATTCTTTAATATATATGAATCATTATACGAAAGTTTTGATTGACGTAAGTAAATTTGAAACAACCAAATAAAAAAATTTTGAAAACTATGATCAATAAAATCAGAAATAAAGCTACCTTTTTAAACGAACGAGATCGATTTGATTAAACTCGATGGACAAGAACAGATACAAAAATATTCTTATCGAGTTTCTACGAAAAGAAAAAAACTTTATTTTTATACATCTCAATCTGTCCCCTCACCCCTCATCGTCATCCTCATTCTACACGTCCTTCCCTTGTACACAAAATCCCATCGTCCATTTCAAAATACTTTTACCAAAAAGGCCTTCTTCCACAGACGGTTGGCAGATCCTTTATTGCCGCAGGACCATCATCAGGATATCTTTCTTCCTTGAAGAAGAAAAAAAAAAGAAAAAAAGAGAGATCGAGACAACCCTACTCAAGCATACCCATCGGAGTCTAGCCAACACCCTATATTACCACACCACCAACACTAACCATTTTCTACTACTACTACTATTATTATTACTCTTCAACTGACTGAGGATTCTCTTCAACAAGGATATCTTTCCTGCCGTTTGCTGTTACACTGTCGACACAAACGAAGAAACACCGACTGACACATACTGGATTTATTCCTGTTACCCAATTTAACAAGCTTCTTCTTCTTATTCTTCTTCCCCTTCCCTCTTCCCAATTTTTTTTATACTAACCATCAGAAAAGATGAAGAAGGATGTAAAACACGATTTAGAATCGATACATGTAAATCGATGAATAAAAA
>JACGTP010001453.1:0-10417 GCA_023678845.1 Mischocyttarus mexicanus | reverse complement strand
ATTATTATTATTATTATTATTATTATTATTATTATTATTATTATTATAACTCGAAGTAACGCGTTTAAAAAAAAAGAACAAATTTAGAGAGATGTTATTCACGATGAAACAAGAAGAAAACTAATCGTAAGAAATATTTAAGCGACCACCACCCTCGGTCCTATCATCAATAGCATCCGTTGGGAATTCCGGTTACGATTATTCCACTGTACTCATAAATAAGAAAGAAAATAAGGTCACGAAGAATGACGATAACGCGTAGAATTTCTCCCAAAGTAATTGGAAATAAAATTCATTGGGGACACTACACACACACACGCTATTAACAATTTAATGAATAAACGGGGTCATATCAAAAGACGTTACAAGTTTATTCTATATATCTTAATTGATAATATCTCAAAAGAATTATGCGTGTAGATAAAACAAAAAAATTTCATGATTTAATTGAACGTAGGAATGTGTATGACGACATCAGCAGATTCATCGGTTATATTTAAATGGATCGATAAATTAATTGAATTTCCACTATAATTGAACTTATTGTAATTCCAAAATAATATGAAGAAAATTATGCGCGTAGATAAAAATTTTAAGATTTAATTGAACGTAAGAATGAGTATGACGAAGTCAACGGATACATCGGTAATATTTAAAAGTGTCGATAGATTAATTGAATTTCCACTATAATTGAACCAAACTGTCATTTCAAATGAAAATAACTAGCGATATCTCGCGTAAAAAACCTTTCTGTCTAGATTATCTATATCATTGATAGATTCGTTGTAATCGTATAAGCACATGTCTGTATCGTTAACGTTGCAATAATGGGTAAGATTAATCTTAAGAGTGATAACAATTTCACCAATATGTTTCAAATATATATATATATATATTTATATCAACGATGATACATCCGATTCGAAATTAATGCAATAGTTACAAAGGATTTGTCCTATCATTTGATCCGATTTTAATGGATATTCCAATCCATAGTATTCCATTCACTAAATATGAAATTTAATAAAAGTAAAATAATTGACGCGTATTAATATATCTCTGTGTTAGTATAGATAAAATTGAATCCTTCTAAGAATTGAAATAAACGTTCTTAAGAATTTTATGATTATTTTGTAATTACCGTTCAAGTTCCTCGTAAATATGATTAATAAATTTCTAATGTTTAAAATTGTATTACAAAAATTGGAGTTTCACAATTAAGAAATGCATGTATATATATACATATTAGATTATCCCATAAGTTTCTTTCTTTTTCTTAATTAACTTTTTATAATTTTTAATATTTAATAATTTAATACATCGTATAGAATAATCATTAAAGTCTTTTTACATTTTACCCACTTCTCCCCGTCTTGCTCATTTTACATTAAGGCCCTTACTAACTTACCCCACCACTTTTTGTATTTTAAACGCATTTAGCCGCTGCCCCCTTTTTGATTAGTGATTGGCTTAAGTTTACCGATTCATTTCTCTTCCTTCCTTCTATCTCATTTTCCTGTCAAACTTCAGTTTTTCCCTATATAGATCCGCAATTTTTCTTTTTCTCGCATTTATTTTTTCTTGACGCTCATGTTTTTCCATGGCGCCAAGATTTTTTGAAGCGACAAATTTCTATACGAGTGCTTTATACCCTGAGCTATCCGAGTTCCTTTTTAATATTTTATATTTTATATTATATTACTAATATTAAATACCACAGTGTATTATGAACAAGATAATAGGAATAAAATCATATATTGTTAAGTAAAATAATCTAAAATAAAATAGAAACGAAATAATGTATACTGAAAAATAATGAAGAAACTTATGGGACGACTATATATATATATAATGTATATAATATATATATATATATATATATATATATATATATATATATATATATAAGCCGTTTATTTTGAAAGTGGTCTAAGTAAATATAAATATATTTGAATTGAGATATTTAAGGATTTGTGTTTCAGTGCAATTAAAAATATACCTACAGGATACTAATGAGTCATATTGCTTAAAACTTTAACGATCGTTAGTCTATTAGTAAACTTTTTGTCGCCAACACCGAACGACGGATAGCCTATAAATCGGTTTCTATGGCAATAAACAATTATTGTAGGAGCAGTAATTTGTTATTTAGTATTGAGATACAATTTTATTTGAGCATACGAAACGCACAGATACTCCCGTGCAACAGTCTAAACCGAAACAGAGCCGGCGCCAGGGTTGCGTCAGATCAACCGGTCGGTAAAATGTTAAGTTTATCTAAAGGAGTTCAGTTAATAGTACCTATTAAAATATTGACAATTATTAAATGAATAATATGCGTTTTCTTATGAAGAATGTAGTTAGGCCACTTTCAAAATTAACAACCAGATTCTTTATAAAATTTCAAGGAGCCCAAGTCCATTCAACATAATTTAACCAGTTAACTGTGTCGCTCCATTTTGAAAGTGCGCACCTCTCGCACCTTTCGTGTGTCACGAAAATCGATCGATGACGAGTATAGTCGTCAAGCACAGAGTAAGTATCGTTGCTAAAATATTGCATCAAAAAAATTGGTTTATTTTATAAAATTGCTTATTTTATTACTTATTTTGGTTAATTTTATTATTTATTTTGCTACTTCTCCATGATGTATACGCGTAAAACACAGTTAACTGATTAAGATGCTTCAAATTGAAATAAACAATACTCAATTTATTTGATATATCTTTACAATACTTCACAAACATAATTTATGCGATTCCAAACATTTGTTAACTACATAAATTACAAAACGATTTACTGTACATCTACATTTTGTTTGTCTGAAAAAGATTTGAAGAAATCACGATGTTCAGACGAATTTTTGACAGAGACAAGAACTTTCGTGTTTTCAGAATTTAACAAATACCTAAAACTCCAATTTCTTGGCGAACCTTTTCCGTTTTTTTGACGTCTATCGTTTCACAGTTTTGCGCTCGATAACTTCGAAAAGCAATACATTTTGTTTATTAAAATCTCTTAAATACCAAAACTTTTCTAAAATATTCTTTCTTCCTTCTTCTTCTTCGTAACTTTTTACGCAAGTTTTTCGACAACGGCAATCTTTGCTTTGGAAAATTTTCAAAGGTACAATATTTCCGGTTTGAATAGAATATCTTTTTTCCTAAATTCCGTTTAATCTTTCGCACTTTTTGGATGTATGTTTCATCAATCTTTTCTCCATTGTTAACTGTATCTTCATCCCCTTACGACGAATAATATGCATTTTTTTTATCAATAATGGACTTATGCCACTTTCAAAGTAAATGTCTCACTTATTGAACTAACTCTGAAAACTTATGTGTCCAGAATTATCGTATCTACTAGGAATATAAGTAACCTCAAATGCTTTATTGATAGATAACCGGAAGTTGTAGATGTAAACACGGGTAACCGAAAATAATTGACAAATGGGCTTAGGCCACTTTCAAAATAAACGGCTCACATATAGTAATAAATATATATATATACAGTATATATAATAAAATTATTAAATTAACAATGTTACGATAAACATTAATAAATTCTTACCTGCTGGTACGCATATTTCAGGCGGCAAATACTTGAATTGCGAATTAATGAGAAAACAATAGGATATTGTTAGACAAGCAACATAGCACATCAGAGTTTTCCCATAAATATTTCGAAGTTCTGGTATTATGGCATAAACTAAAAAAGTTATTATCAAAAATGGTACGGACACTATAGTCATTATCGGATAGATCGTTTGTGTTGCCGGTAAGACCGATTGTGTTTCTGGTTGAAAACATATTAATACGGTTATCTTCTTTAAAGATTCGTGCCAATCTATGCAAAAATTCCATTGTGGATGATAAATGTCTGATCCAACGTGTAAAGTACCATTTAATTCGAAAATAAATTTATCCTCCTCGAAATTTTCCGGTTCCAATTTGTAACTTTTATTAGGACAGATGTCATTACGAAGTAGGATATAATGATCAGCGATATTTTCAATATGTTGTATCTCAGATGTTAATTGTTCTTTTTCTGCACGTATATCGGGAATAACAGATTGATTGGATATCTTTTTACATTTAGCTATTTCACCGTCGGACAAAACCTCCCCGTCTTGACAGCATTTTCTCAGACACGGTCTTAACTCGCAAATACATCCACGTATTGTGTCATTTTTGGTCCAATACAAATCGTTTGGATATAAAGTACCTTCGTGAAGTAGAGAACCATTCTCGTATCTTTGAATCTTGTCATTTTCTAAGGGAGCCGTCAATGAATAATGACAAGGTAAATCTTCGGGACGCGTTGGTAATGTTTTAATAAACAAAATATAAACTAAACTTAAATAAAGTTTTATACGCGATTCCATTAGAACGAGTTAGATGTAAAAAGAAAAAAAGAAAATAAAGATAAGAAGAAAAAAAGGAGAGCGCAAAATTTACTTGAAAAAAAGAAAAATAAAAAGAAAAAGAAAGAGCAATAAAACCGAGTGTTTAATTATTATTTATTATTAATGATAATAAAAAATAATAATGCGTCTCGAAGGATCACCTATCCTATAACTCTTATTCCTGTTTTATTATATCCTATTCTTGAATTCTGTTTAAGTGTTTTACCGAGGCACACGTAGAGCCGCCCCACGACGCGGACGACTCGTTGCTAACTGCGGACGACAGCTGTCTCTCCACCTCCGCACTCATTTTTACTTCCACCTCACCTCCTGGATTCGAATCTAGATATATCAACTAAGTTTTTCAATTATTCCTAGAGTAATATTCATTTTCTCCTTACGTTTATTTTAAAATGTTTCATATATTATTTTCTCGTTTTATCAGTTAACGTGTTTCTATGTAATCACAGGAAGCTTCTATTTTCTTTTTTTAAATTTAATTGAAATTCTTAAATACAACATTTCATTAAAAATTTAACTTACGAGATTGTTACAATATATATAAATTTAAAATTTATACTTTTTAAACTCTCTGTAATTAAATATTTCTATATCTCGTAAATAATTGGATCGGTAATTCATCTTTCTAAAAGAATCCTGATCACCTTTAGTCTCGTCCCAAAGGCAATCCATTTTCTTCACGTGTTTTTATACTTTTTTATCTTCCTATTTTATAAATAAAATTTAAAACTATTAAATATATATAACTTAAATATTTTTGTTTTTATTTTATTTTATTTTATTTTATTTTATTTTATTTTATTTTATTTTGTTTTTATTTTACAGTATTAAAACAATTAATACAAAAATATAAAATACAATTATAAGAAGAATATAATATTAGGTTGTCACATAAGTTTCTTCCTTTTTCTTAATTAACTTTTTATACTTAATATTTTATATTTAATATTATTTTACTAATATTAAATTCCATAGTATTATCAGAAAGGTAATAGGAGTAAAATCGTATTTAGTTAAGTAAAATAATGTTAAATACAACAGAAAAAAAATATTTTATACTGAAAAATAATGAAGAAACTTATAGTATCCTTACATTTCCTCTTCCGCGAATTATTACAAATATTTACTGTATACCGGGAGGGGTGGGATAAAAAATGGCGGGAATTTATCGATATTTATCCCGCTTCGTTTATCATTATTTGAACATAATACCTATGATATTTTTAAATATAATACATATATATCATATTATCTTTTATTTCTTAAAACATTAATATAAAATAAGATAAGTTATTGTGAACGTTATAATCTTTTATTTATTATCTCTTTTAAACAATCTTTTTAATAAATCCCATATCTCGAATATAATCGAAATTGAAACTTTTCGATTAGTTGCATTTGCGCCATCTAGTGAGAAATATCATAACCGCTTACTTTGTTAAAACGATGTAAGTTACACAAGCATTAATACTTTTCAGCTTAGGACAGTTGCCCTACGAAGGGTCGCGGGGGTTAAGAGGAACATTATCTTAACCCCACCTAACCTCACTTTTAACAATATTTTATTTCTGTAAATTTGTAAGATCTTTATATTTATAGTTAACTATACTTATGGTTTTATAGTCAACCATAGATAAGAAGAAAAAATACATTTAAACGATTACGACGATATTTTTATCTTTACTGTTCTAATGTTTTTTTTGTAAACGTCCATCTTTTTTTATTTAATAAGAAAAAAATTTGTGGTGATATAGTATTACAAAATTACGTCAAACGTGAGTGGAAAAAGAGGCCGGGTTTTCTGACCAATGAGAGAACGCGTAGAAAATTTCTGTATACCAACTAATCACAAACGTATAGTACATTCTTATATAGTCGAAAAACAATGTATTAGAACCATTTATTCGTAAGAGTTTGCAAATATAACATCATCATCATTATCAACACACTGTCTCCACTTCCGTTTTTTCAATATATAAAAAGTAAGTTTATATATATATTATAATTTATTCAAATATTAAAACAATTAAATATACACGCTTTAAACTATTTTTATTTTTTTTAATGGTCTATAGGGGTGGGGGGTGGTGGGGAAGAGGCATATTTAATTCGTTCCGTATGTAGTATATAATTGCCACGATTAAAAAATAACGATTAATATTAAAATCATTAACAATTACAAATAATATTTAATACATAAGGTTTATACATACATATATATGTATGTTTTATATGATTTATATAATTTTATTTAAATTATTAAATTATTTTAAGTTACGATTTAGAGATGTAATTATTATTGAACAAATAATAATGTATACTCGTTTTTTTTTTTTTTTTTTAAATAGAAACAAATAAATCTTTTTTGTTTTAATTTAATGTACTATTTTTCAAGCTCCTTCACACACGCACACACACGCATTTTTTTTTATATAATAATAGGTTGTTTTTTTTTATAGTCTCTAGTGACTACAATGGTATCCATTCATAAAGCATGTGATAAAATACATACACGTTTATCGTTTAAATATAATCAAAGTAAATATACTTACATAAACTTATGGTATATGTTTTTTATAAAACTATAATTTAACTCTCATTGCTGATACGAGGTCATTACATTGCATATTTTTACGTATGTTTATATACATTACTTTTGCATTCCAATTAATATAACTTTGTGGTACATAAACGTTCTTATCGATCATTGAAATTGCAATTTTTAATATTAAAAATATTTCTAAAAGAAAATTTGCGTAAAAAACAAAAAAATATTTATATAGATTTTCTTTTTATTATATATATATATTTGTTTTTCGTAATATTAAAAATATTAAATACCAATGAAATATTTTCTTAGCATTCTTTCGATATGGTTTAATAATTCTTTATAACGCACGTGTATTCAGAATACACATGGTCCCCCACGTATGTACTTTTTAATCAAATAAAGGATAGGTATACGTTTACATAATAATAATTGTATACGTGGATACAACTTTGAATAAATATGTACGTTTAATATATATTACGAATTAATATATATATATATATATATATATAGGAAATATCTTTTTGATTCAGGGGGGGTATAGCATTCTAATAATTTATCTACAATTGACCGTAGGAACTGATTTCACCGGTTACGTAAAATAGTTAAGAGAAGTTTTTTCCAGGGCAGGCGCAAGTCGGGTTCCACTTAATTTGTAAATAAATCATTCTTTGTGTTGTAAAAAAATTTTATTTGTAGTATTTGAATGTGCATTTAGGTCTCGTAAAATTTTTTTAACCCCCGGTCCCGTAAAATTGTTTTAACTCTTGGTCTCGCAAAATTTTGTTAATCCCCGGCTCCGCAAAATATCGTACCGGCCCTGAAGTTATCTTGATATGTAAACACGTGCCCGCGCATACGCACACACGCGCAAATATATATATGTATATTTGACGTATTTGACATATGACAAAGTCAATCACCGTTTATCTATTAGTAATATGTACATATTAAAAAATATAAAAATTCCCCAATGAAAGATTGTTCCTTATCATTTAATATTATTATTATTATTATTATCGTTAACTAATTTTTGATTAATATCTATTATAATATATAAGTTATAAGGAAATAGAGATATCTATATATATTATATATATATTTTTTAAGTGTTTAATATGTATAAGTGTGGTAATACAATATGTCAAGGATAATCCGCCAGTTTAGAAGTAAAAATATATTATATATATATATACTACATATATAATTACTTTATATTTTTCTTATTCTTTTTTTTTTTTTCATTCTATTAAAATATCATTTATCTCTAAATCTAATTAAATATAATATAAATTTATAATGTATACATTTTTTGTCACCATATGTGGTTAATTGTAATTCATAATATTAGGTTGGAAGAAAAAGAAATCCATTATTTTAAGTTTGATAAAAACCGTAAAAATAATGGATTTTTTTTTCCCCCCCCCATACATTTTCCCGACTACATTTGTTTGTTTTCTTTTTTTAGTTTCCTTTAAATGGGTTGAAAAAAAAAATATTTCGAATTACTGTTATATATGAAATTTTATATTTATTAGTTTTATATTTTATATCTTATATGAAGTTTATAATTTATTCGTTTATATTATTAGCGATATGAAACGTCATGAATATTCTCACGCAATATTACTGTAAATTGTATTTTCGATAAATATGTATGTGTACATAAATATTATCTGTGAATGATCTATCGGAATATTTCATAATAAAGAGAACAAACATATTTTGCTAGTAATCTTGTAATAAACGGTAATCGAATGATTATAGTTTAGTTTAGAAGGTCACACGATACACACTTATGTTTGATAGAAACATATGTACATTTTATTATGATTAGAATAATAATTATTGTATTGATGTATTAGATTGGGGAGGGGGAAAATGAAACCTAATAATTAAAATATAATAAATATAATAAATATTATAAAAATTATTATTATTATTATTATATATATAATATTATATATAATACATTTATGCATATGTTCCATACATTTTTTTAAATATCGTTATTATTAAAAAAAAAAATAGTGACGCACATGGATAATATAGAAGAAGTTAAAACTATTTGGAGAAAAGCGGATGCAATAAGTTTTGATGTTGATTCTACTGTTATTAAAGACGAAGGCATAGATGAACTTGCCAAATTTTGCGGTAAAGGAAAACAAGTTACAGAATTGTAAGTATATTTAATTTATTATTTTTTTATATCGATCTATGGTCTGTAGAAAGATATAGAATATATTAAAACTTTGTTGTGTGTCGAAGAAATAAGTTTAATATAATAATGTTCTCATTTCAGAACGAAGCAAGCGATGCAAGGAAATATGACATTTCAACAATCTCTTTCAGTAAGATTAGGTATTATAAGGCCTAGTTTATCGCAGATTAAAGAATTTATTCAAGTACATCCTCCGCAACTTACTCCGGGAATAAAGTAACGTGCTTTTTTAGAATATTATTATATACAACTGTTAGACATTGTTAATAAATCTAATTAAGAGATATATTAATATTTTAGAAACTTGATAAAAGGATTGCATTTGCATAAAAAAGAAGTATTCCTTGTTTCTGGTGGATTCCATTGTTTAATACGTTCAGTTGCAGAACAACTTGATATACCGCCTGAAAATGTTTATGCCAATAGACTTAAATTTTACTTTACGGGTTAGTATTTTTTTTTTAAATTCATATTAAAAATAAATGTTAAGAATGTCTTGTAATTTAGGAGATTATGCTGGATTTGACGAAAATGAACCGACATCAAAAAGCGGTGGAAAAACAGAAGTTATTCGTATTTTGAAAGAAGAGAAAGGGTTTAAAACTATTGTTCATGTTGGGGATGGGGCAACGGATTTAGAAGCATCACCTCCGGCAGATGCATTTATAGGTACGCTGTACTTATTATAAATATAATTTTAAAATGTTATATACACGCACAAAAGTTAGTCAATTAAAAAATAACCACAATAATATTTATAATCATTTTATGTAAACTGTGATGTTTATATAAATATATATATATAGATAGGATGCAACAGAACATGTGTGGAGCCCACCCACTTCGGGAGCTTATTGTACATCTAAAAATAATAATAAGAGTTGTTATAAACACATGCTCTATCTTTTTTCGTTTATAAGATATAACGAATTTTCTAAACAAAGTAATCTTTGTCTGCACCAAATACATTTAGTATAAGTATTAAAGTTCGTAATAAGCTTTTCTACTAATTCGGGAACCATTTAGAATGTAATCGGATCTACAATAAGACATTCGAAAAGTTGTATTTAAATGCGAGATAGTCATTTTGAGCATATTCTATAAATATTATTAGATAATACGTAATCAAAACAAAATTCCTATATCTTATGAATGAAAACAGATAGAGCATATGTTTGAATGAATTATTTTCATTATTTTTAGGTGTACAATCATTTCC
>JACGTP010001452.1:0-10419 GCA_023678845.1 Mischocyttarus mexicanus | reverse complement strand
ATTATTATTATTATTATTATTATTATTATTATTATTATTATTATTATAACTCGAAGTAACGCGTTTAAAAAAAAAGAACAAATTTAGAGAGATGTTATTCACGATGAAACAAGAAGAAAACTAATCGTAAGAAATATTTAAGCGACCACCACCCTCGGTCCTATCATCAATAGCATCCGTTGGGAATTCCGGTTACGATTATTCCACTGTACTCATAAATAAGAAAGAAAATAAGGTCACGAAGAATGACGATAACGCGTAGAATTTCTCCCAAAGTAATTGGAAATAAAATTCATTGGGGACACTACACACACACACGCTATTAACAATTTAATGAATAAACGGGGTCATATCAAAAGACGTTACAAGTTTATTCTATATATCTTAATTGATAATATCTCAAAAGAATTATGCGTGTAGATAAAACAAAAAAATTTCATGATTTAATTGAACGTAGGAATGTGTATGACGACATCAGCAGATTCATCGGTTATATTTAAATGGATCGATAAATTAATTGAATTTCCACTATAATTGAACTTATTGTAATTCCAAAATAATATGAAGAAAATTATGCGCGTAGATAAAAATTTTAAGATTTAATTGAACGTAAGAATGAGTATGACGAAGTCAACGGATACATCGGTAATATTTAAAAGTGTCGATAGATTAATTGAATTTCCACTATAATTGAACCAAACTGTCATTTCAAATGAAAATAACTAGCGATATCTCGCGTAAAAAACCTTTCTGTCTAGATTATCTATATCATTGATAGATTCGTTGTAATCGTATAAGCACATGTCTGTATCGTTAACGTTGCAATAATGGGTAAGATTAATCTTAAGAGTGATAACAATTTCACCAATATGTTTCAAATATATATATATATATATATTTATATCAACGATGATACATCCGATTCGAAATTAATGCAATAGTTACAAAGGATTTGTCCTATCATTTGATCCGATTTTAATGGATATTCCAATCCATAGTATTCCATTCACTAAATATGAAATTTAATAAAAGTAAAATAATTGACGCGTATTAATATATCTCTGTGTTAGTATAGATAAAATTGAATCCTTCTAAGAATTGAAATAAACGTTCTTAAGAATTTTATGATTATTTTGTAATTACCGTTCAAGTTCCTCGTAAATATGATTAATAAATTTCTAATGTTTAAAATTGTATTACAAAAATTGGAGTTTCACAATTAAGAAATGCATGTATATATATACATATTAGATTATCCCATAAGTTTCTTTCTTTTTCTTAATTAACTTTTTATAATTTTTAATATTTAATAATTTAATACATCGTATAGAATAATCATTAAAGTCTTTTTACATTTTACCCACTTCTCCCCGTCTTGCTCATTTTACATTAAGGCCCTTACTAACTTACCCCACCACTTTTTGTATTTTAAACGCATTTAGCCGCTGCCCCCTTTTTGATTAGTGATTGGCTTAAGTTTACCGATTCATTTCTCTTCCTTCCTTCTATCTCATTTTCCTGTCAAACTTCAGTTTTTCCCTATATAGATCCGCAATTTTTCTTTTTCTCGCATTTATTTTTTCTTGACGCTCATGTTTTTCCATGGCGCCAAGATTTTTTGAAGCGACAAATTTCTATACGAGTGCTTTATACCCTGAGCTATCCGAGTTCCTTTTTAATATTTTATATTTTATATTATATTACTAATATTAAATACCACAGTGTATTATGAACAAGATAATAGGAATAAAATCATATATTGTTAAGTAAAATAATCTAAAATAAAATAGAAACGAAATAATGTATACTGAAAAATAATGAAGAAACTTATGGGACGACTATATATATATATAATGTATATAATATATATATATATATATATATATATATATATATATATATATATATAAGCCGTTTATTTTGAAAGTGGTCTAAGTAAATATAAATATATTTGAATTGAGATATTTAAGGATTTGTGTTTCAGTGCAATTAAAAATATACCTACAGGATACTAATGAGTCATATTGCTTAAAACTTTAACGATCGTTAGTCTATTAGAAAACATTTTGTCGCTAACACCGAACGACGGATAGCCTATAAATCGGTTTCTATGGCAATAAACAATTATTGTAGGAGCAGTAATTTGTTATTTAGTATTGAGATACAATTTTATTTGAGCATACGAAACGCACAGATACTCCCGTGCAACAGTCTAAACCGAAACAGAGCCGGCGCCAGGGTTGCGTCAGATCAACCGGTCGGTAAAATGTTAAGTTTATCTAAAGGAGTTCAATTAATAGTACCTATTAAAATATTGACAATTATTAAATGAATAATATGCGTTTTCTTATGAAGAATGTAGTTAGGCCACTTTCAAAATTAACAACCAGATTCTTTATAAAATTTCAAGGAGCCCAAGTCCATTCAACATAATTTAACCAGTTAACTGTGTCGCTCCATTTTGAAAGTGCGCACCTCTCGCACCTTTCGTGTGTCACGAAAATCGATCGATGACGAGTATAGTCGTCAAGCACAGAGTAAGTATCGTTGCTAAAATATTGCATCAAAAAAATTGGTTTATTTTATAAAATTGCTTATTTTATTACTTATTTTGGTTAATTTTATTATTTATTTTGCTACTTCTCCATGATGTATACGCGTAAAACACAGTTAACTGATTAAGATGCTTCAAATTGAAATAAACAATACTCAATTTATTTGATATATCTTTACAATACTTCACAAACATAATTTATGCGATTCCAAACATTTGTTAACTACATAAATTACAAAACGATTTACTGTACATCTACATTTTGTTTGTCTGAAAAAGATTTGAAGAAATCACGATGTTCAGACGAATTTTTGACAGAGACAAGAACTTTCGTGTTTTTAGAATTTAACAAATACCTAAAACTCCAATTTCTTGGCGAACCTTTTCCGTTTTTTAGACGTCTATCGTTTCACAGTTTTGCGCTCGATAACTTCGTAAAGCAATACATTTTGTTTATTAAAATCTCTTAAATACCAAAACTTTTCTAAAATATTCTTTCTTCCTTCTTCTTCTTCGTAACTTTTTACGCAAGTTTTTCGACAACGGCAATCTTTGCTTTGGAAAATTTTCAAAGGTACAATATTTCCGGTTTGAATAGAATATCTTTTTTCCTAAATTCCGTTTAATTTTTCGCACTTTTTAGATGTATGTTTCATCAATCTTTTCTCCATTGTTAACTGTATCTTCATCCCCTTACGACGAATAATATGCATTTTTTTTATCAATAATGGACTTATGCCACTTTCAAAGTAAATGTCTCACTTATTGAACTAACTCTGAAAACTTATGTGTCCAGAATTATCGTATCTACTAGGAATATAAGTAACCTCAAATGCTTTATTGATAGATAACCGGAAGTTGTAGATGTAAACACGGGTAACCGAAAATAATTGACAAATGGGCTTAGGCCACTTTCAAAATAAACGGCTCACATATAGTAATAAATATATATATATACAGTATATATAATAAAATTATTAAATTAACAATGTTACGATAAACATTAATAAATTCTTACCTGCTGGTACGCATATTTCAGGCGGCAAATACTTGAATTGCGAATTAATGAGAAAACAATAGGATATTGTTAGACAAGCAACATAGCACATCAGAGTTTTCCCATAAATATTTCGAAGTTCTGGTATTATGGCATAAACTAAAAAAGTTATTATCAAAAATGGTACGGACACTATAGTCATTATCGGATAGATCGTTTGTGTTGCCGGTAAGACCGATTGTGTTTCTGGTTGAAAACATATTAATACGGTTATCTTCTTTAAAGATTCGTGCCAATCTATGCAAAAATTCCATTGTGGATGATAAATGTCTGATCCAACGTGTAAAGTACCATTTAATTCGAAAATAAATTTATCCTCCTCGAAATTTTCCGGTTCCAATTTGTAACTTTTATTAGGACAGATGTCATTACGAAGTAGGATATAATGATCAGCGATATTTTCAATATGTTGTATCTCAGATGTTAATTGTTCTTTTTCTGCACGTATATCGGGAATAACAGATTGATTGGATATCTTTTTACATTTAGCTATTTCACCGTCGGACAAAACCTCCCCGTCTTGACAGCATTTTCTCAGACACGGTCTTAACTCGCAAATACATCCACGTATTGTGTCATTTTTGGTCCAATACAAATCGTTTGGATATAAAGTACCTTCGTGAAGTAGAGAACCATTCTCGTATCTTTGAATCTTGTCATTTTCTAAGGGAGCCGTCAATGAATAATGACAAGGTAAATCTTCGGGACGCGTTGGTAATGTTTTAATAAACAAAATATAAACTAAACTTAAATAAAGTTTTATACGCGATTCCATTAGAACGAGTTAGATGTAAAAAGAAAAAAAGAAAATAAAGATAAGAAGAAAAAAAGGAGAGCGCAAAATTTACTTGAAAAAAAGAAAAACAAGAAGAAAAAGAAAGAGCAATAAAACCGAGTGTTTAATTATTATTTATTATTAATGATAATAAAAAATAATAATGCGTCTCGAAGGATCACCTATCCTATAACTCTTATTCCTGTTTTATTATATCCTATTCTTGAATTCTGTTTAAGTGTTTTACCGAGGCACACGTAGAGCCGCCCCACGACGCGGACGACTCGTTGCTAACTGCGGACGACAGCTGTCTCTCCACCTCCGCACTCATTTTTACTTCCACCTCACCTCCTGGATTCGAATCTAGATATATCAACTAAGTTTTTCAATTATTCCTAGAGTAATATTCATTTTCTCCTTACGTTTATTTTAAAATGTTTCATATATTATTTTCTCGTTTTATCAGTTAACGTGTTTCTATGTAATCACAGGAAGCTTCTATTTTCTTTTTTTAAATTTAATTGAAATTCTTAAATACAACATTTCATTAAAAATTTAACTTACGAGATTGTTACAATATATATAAATTTAAAATTTATACTTTTTAAACTCTCTGTAATTAAATATTTCTATATCTCGTAAATAATTGGATCGGTAATTCATCTTTCTAAAAGAATCCTGATCACCTTTAGTCTCGTCCCAAAGGCAATCCATTTTCTTCACGTGTTTTTATACTTTTTTATCTTCCTATTTTATAAATAAAATTTAAAACTATTAAATATATATAACTTAAATATTTTTGTTTTTATTTTATTTTATTTTATTTTATTTTATTTTATTTTATTTTATTTTGTTTTTATTTTACAGTATTAAAACAATTAATACAAAAATATAAAATACAATTATAAGAAGAATATAATATTAGGTTGTCACATAAGTTTCTTCCTTTTTCTTAATTAACTTTTTATACTTAATATTTTATATTTAATATTATTTTACTAATATTAAATTCCATAGTATTATCAGAAAGGTAATAGGAGTAAAATCGTATTTAGTTAAGTAAAATAATGTTAAATACAACAGAAAAAAAATATTTTATACTGAAAAATAATGAAGAAACTTATAGTATCCTTACATTTCCTCTTCCGCGAATTATTACAAATATTTACTGTATACCGGGAGGGGTGGGATAAAAAATGGCGGGAATTTATCGATATTTATCCCGCTTCGTTTATCATTATTTGAACATAATACCTATGATATTTTTAAATATAATACATATATATCATATTATCTTTTATTTCTTAAAACATTAATATAAAATAAGATAAGTTATTGTGAACGTTATAATCTTTTATTTATTATCTCTTTTAAACAATCTTTTTAATAAATCCCATATCTCGAATATAATCGAAATTGAAACTTTTCGATTAGTTGCATTTGCGCCATCTAGTGAGAAATATCATAACCGCTTACTTTGTTAAAACGATGTAAGTTACACAAGCATTAATACTTTTCAGCTTAGGACAGTTGCCCTACGAAGGGTCGCGGGGGTTAAGAGGAACATTATCTTAACCCCACCTAACCTCACTTTTAACAATATTTTATTTCTGTAAATTTGTAAGATCTTTATATTTATAGTTAACTATACTTATGGTTTTATAGTCAACCATAGATAAGAAGAAAAAATACATTTAAACGATTACGACGATATTTTTATCTTTACTGTTCTAATGTTTTTTTTGTAAACGTCCATCTTTTTTTATTTAATAAGAAAAAAATTTGTGGTGATATAGTATTACAAAATTACGTCAAACGTGAGTGGAAAAAGAGGCCGGGTTTTCTGACCAATGAGAGAACGCGTAGAAAATTTCTGTATACCAACTAATCACAAACGTATAGTACATTCTTATATAGTCGAAAAACAATGTATTAGAACCATTTATTCGTAAGAGTTTGCAAATATAACATCATCATCATTATCAACACACTGTCTCCACTTCCGTTTTTTCAATATATAAAAAGTAAGTTTATATATATATTATAATTTATTCAAATATTAAAACAATTAAATATACACGCTTTAAACTATTTTTATTTTTTTTAATGGTCTATAGGGGTGGGGGGTGGTGGGGAAGAGGCATATTTAATTCGTTCCGTATGTAGTATATAATTGCCACGATTAAAAAATAACGATTAATATTAAAATCATTAACAATTACAAATAATATTTAATACATAAGGTTTATACATACATATATATGTATGTTTTATATGATTTATATAATTTTATTTAAATTATTAAATTATTTTAAGTTACGATTTAGAGATGTAATTATTATTGAACAAATAATAATGTATACTCGTTTTTTTTTTTTTTTTTTAAATAGAAACAAATAAATCTTTTTTGTTTTAATTTAATGTACTATTTTTCAAGCTCCTTCACACACGCACACACACGCATTTTTTTTTATATAATAATAGGTTGTTTTTTTTTATAGTCTCTAGTGACTACAATGGTATCCATTCATAAAGCATGTGATAAAATACATACACGTTTATCGTTTAAATATAATCAAAGTAAATATACTTACATAAACTTATGGTATATGTTTTTTATAAAACTATAATTTAACTCTCATTGCTGATACGAGGTCATTACATTGCATATTTTTACGTATGTTTATATACATTACTTTTGCATTCCAATTAATATAACTTTGTGGTACATAAACGTTCTTATCGATCATTGAAATTGCAATTTTTAATATTAAAAATATTTCTAAAAGAAAATTTGCGTAAAAAACAAAAAAATATTTATATAGATTTTCTTTTTATTATATATATATATTTGTTTTTCGTAATATTAAAAATATTAAATACCAATGAAATATTTTCTTAGCATTCTTTCGATATGGTTTAATAATTCTTTATAACGCACGTGTATTCAGAATACACATGGTCCCCCACGTATGTACTTTTTAATCAAATAAAGGATAGGTATACGTTTACATAATAATAATTGTATACGTGGATACAACTTTGAATAAATATGTACGTTTAATATATATTACGAATTAATATATATATATATATATATATATAGGAAATATCTTTTTGATTCAGGGGGGGTATAGCATTCTAATAATTTATCTACAATTGACCGTAGGAACTGATTTCACCGGTTACGTAAAATAGTTAAGAGAAGTTTTTTCCAGGGCAGGCGCAAGTCGGGTTCCACTTAATTTGTAAATAAATCATTCTTTGTGTTGTAAAAAAATTTTATTTGTAGTATTTGAATGTGCATTTAGGTCTCGTAAAATTTTTTTAACCCCCGGTCCCGTAAAATTTTTATAACTCTTGGTCTCGCAAAATTTTGTTAATCCCCGGCTCCGCAAAATATCGTACCGGCCCTGAAGTTATCTTGATATGTAAACACGTGCCCGCGCATACGCACACACGCGCAAATATATATATGTATATTTGACGTATTTGACATATGACAAAGTCAATCACCGTTTATCTATTAGTAATATGTACATATTAAAAAATATAAAAATTCCCCAATGAAAGATTGTTCCTTATCATTTAATATTATTATTATTATTATCGTTAACTAATTTTTGATTAATATCTATTATAATATATAAGTTATAAGGAAATAGAGATATCTATATATATTATATATATATTTTTTAAGTGTTTAATATGTATAAGTGTGGTAATACAATATGTCAAGGATAATCCGCCAGTTTAGAAGTAAAAATATATTATATATATATATACTACATATATAATTACTTTATATTTTTCTTATTCTTTTTTTTTTTTTCATTCTATTAAAATATCATTTATCTCTAAATCTAATTAAATATAATATAAATTTATAATGTATACACTTTTTGTCACCATATGTGGTTAATTGTAATTCATAATATTAGGTTGGAAGAAAAAGAAATCCATTATTTTAAGTTTGATAAAAACCGTAAAAATAATGGATTTTTTTTTCCCCCCCCATACATTTTCCCGACTACATTTGTTTGTTTTCTTTTTTTAGTTTCCTTTAAATGGGTTGAAAAAAAAAATATTTCGAATTACTGTTATATATGAAATTTTATATTTATTAGTTTTATATTTTATATCTTATATGAAGTTTATAATTTATTCGTTTATATTATTAGCGATATGAAACGTCATGAATATTCTCACGCAATATTACTGTAAATTGTATTTTCGATAAATATGTATGTGTACATAAATATTATCTGTGAATGATCTATCGGAATATTTCATAATAAAGAGAACAAACATATTTTGCTAGTAATCTTGTAATAAACGGTAATCGAATGATTATAGTTTAGTTTAGAAGGTCACACGATACACACTTATGTTTGATAGAAACATATGTACATTTTATTATGATTAGAATAATAATTATTGTATTGATGTATTAGATTGGGGAGGGGGAAAATGAAACCTAATAATTAAAATATAATAAATATAATAAATATTATAAAAATTATTATTATTATTATTATATATATAATATTATATATAATACATTTATGCATATGTTCCATACATTTTTTTAAATATCGTTATTATTAAAAAAAAAAATAGTGACGCACATGGATAATATAGAAGAAGTTAAAACTATTTGGAGAAAAGCGGATGCAATAAGTTTTGATGTTGATTCTACTGTTATTAAAGACGAAGGCATAGATGAACTTGCCAAATTTTGCGGTAAAGGAAAACAAGTTACAGAATTGTAAGTATATTTAATTTATTATTTTTTTATATCGATCTATGGTCTGTAGAAAGATATAGAATATATTAAAGCTTTGTTGTGTGTCGAAGAAATAAGTTTAATATAATAATGTTCTCATTTCAGAACGAAGCAAGCGATGCAAGGAAATATGACATTTCAACAATCTCTTTCAGTAAGATTAGGTATTATAAGGCCTAGTTTATCGCAGATTAAAGAATTTATTCAAGTACATCCTCCGCAACTTACTCCGGGAATAAAGTAACGTGCTTTTTTAGAATATTATTATATACAACTGTTAGACATTGTTAATAAATCTAATTAAGAGATATATTAATATTTTAGAAACTTGATAAAAGGATTGCATTTGCATAAAAAAGAAGTATTCCTTGTTTCTGGTGGATTCCATTGTTTAATACGTTCAGTTGCAGAACAACTTGATATACCGCCTGAAAATGTTTATGCCAATAGACTTAAATTTTACTTTACGGGTTAGTATTTTTTTTTTAAATTCATATTAAAAATAAATGTTAAGAATGTTTTGTAATTTAGGAGATTATGCTGGATTTGACGAAAATGAACCGACATCAAAAAGCGGTGGAAAAACAGAAGTTATTCGTATTTTGAAAGAAGAGAAAGGGTTTAAAACTATTGTTCATGTTGGGGATGGGGCAACGGATTTAGAAGCATCACCTCCGGCAGATGCATTTATAGGTACGCTGTACTTATTATAAATATAATTTTAAAATGTTATATACACGCACAAAAGTTAGACAATTAAAAAATAACCACAATAATATTTATAATCATTTTATGTAAACTGTGATGTTTATATAAATATATATATATATAGAGATAGGATGCAACAGAACATGTGTGGAGCCCACCCACTTCGGGAGCTTATTGTACATCTAAAAATAATAATAAGAGTTGTTATAAACATATGCTCTATCTGTTTTCATTCATAAGATATAGGAATTTTGTTTTGATTACGTATTATCTAATAATATTTATAGAATATGCTCAAAATGACTATCTCGCATTTAAATACAACTTTTCGAATGTCTTATTGTAGATCCGATTACATTCTAAATGGTTCCCGAATTAGTAGAAAAGCTTATTACGAACTTTAATACTTATACTAAATGTATTTGGTGCAGACAAAGATTACTTTGTTTAGAAAATTCGTTATATCTTATAAACGAAAAAAGATAGAGCATGTGTTTGAATGAATTATTTTCATTATTTTTAGGTGTACAATCATTTCC
>JACGTP010001451.1:0-10419 GCA_023678845.1 Mischocyttarus mexicanus | reverse complement strand
GAAGAAGAAGAAGAAGAAGAAAGGTGAAAGGAATTATACATAAAAAAATATATTTTACTCCAAATGATTTCTGTTTCATGATTAAGGTTCTGGTTAATTAAATAAATGCATGAATTTTAATTGGTAATTAATTTTCTTTTTTTTTTTAATCAAAGAATAACTCGTTCAATATTTTTGGAACTTGGCAAATGGTTTATTTGTATTTTGAAGTCAAAGATTTTGCTGTAAAGTAAATCCAATCGTAACGAGACATATTGTGAATGAAGAAGAAGAAAAAGATGATAAAAAGATGAAAAAAAAGATAAGAGATTATATCTGTCCTTTGACAACAGCATCAACAGCAACAGCAAAGACTCCGTGAATCATCGACCAACACAATTTTCAGTCAATTCATGGTAGTTTGAGCAGAGGTTTGAAGAAGGGACAGGTCAGGGAGATATAGAATGGATGGAAAAGGTTTAGGGTTCACTGTAAAGAATCACTGTAGGGGGTTCTAAAAAGAAGTTCGGTGAAATACTTTTCTAAAAGAAATTCTGCGAAAGATCAAAAAAGAAAGAAAAGTGAACGGAAAAAAGAATAAAAAATGATGAAAGAAAAAAAAGTCTAGAAAATACGAGTGGGGAATCGAAGGAAGAAGAAGAAGAAGAAGTTAAGGTTAAAGAAATTTTCTATTCCACCCTAAGTTTGGTCTAAAGTGAGTCGAAAAAACCTGAACTAGTTCGACTAGTGAGGAGGGGTAGGAAGGGAGGAGGTGGAGGGTAAATCAATGAAAAGAGAGTTAAAGTGAAAGAGAGAAGTAGATAGATTTGTAATGTGGTTTTGAATTTTTAAATTATCCCAACAACAAGAAGAAGAACAAATATTGACCAGGTGGTAGTGTACTACCTAAGGGTTTTTATTATTTTTTTTTATTATTCGAACAAAAGAAAGATTTGAAGGGTAGGCTATTGTAAGAACTTAATGGTTTGAAAATTCAAAGTGCGAAACGTTTTATTTGTTTGTGTTGAGTGTGTGTGTGTGTATTCGTCAAAACCAAGGGGTCAACACTTCCTTTGACACATAAGCCATTTTGTTTTTAAACTTTTTTATTTTATTTTTTTTTTTATGTAAGTCTTAAATGACGACGACGGTGACGTTGAATAAGAAAAAGAAGTTATGCTTGATTTTTTATTTCTTTACGAAGAGAATACCATTGGGCCACCACCACCACCACCACCACACACCTGTTACGTCTCCATCGAACGTGTCTTTCTTTCTTTCTTTCTCTTACTTCGAATATACAGGGTGTCTCATTTAATATTTATCGTAATCGCGTTAGAATACAATATAGTTGAATTTTCTAAACACACCTACTTACAGTTAATCTAAATTTTTTTTTCTGAACTGTGATGCAGCCTTGAGTTAGACTACTTTCATAATTATGGGCACATATATACAATAGTATATTAATAAATTATAATACATTGTACAAACCATATTATTAATTGATGATCATTGAATTAAACGTCAAATAGTTAAACACAATGATCGAGGTATTTTTATATCCGAATGATTTTCACAATGACTCGAGGTATTTTTATATCCGAATGATTTTCTTTATTAAAATTTATTTATTTGTCATTTTATCCTTACCACTGAACTATTGTTAAAAAACAAAACAAAAATAAACAAATTAGTTAATAAATAATTGCACCGAACGTAATTAGTACTCACACGCAAAGTGTAACTCAAAAAAAGGTATTTACTTATCTGAAATAATTCACTATTGTGGTTGTATATACAACTTAATGTACTTATCTTTCATCTTATGTACAACATAATTATTACATATTCAAACAATTTAGATAAAAACGTCAACCCGATTGGAACGTATTTAAAAATTCATTATACTACGGATAAAAAAAGTCAGAACGTTCAATTCTATTAGATTAAATATTAACAATCCAAGGTATCGATTAATTTTCTTCTTTTTCTTTTCTCCCAAAACACAATTCGATTAATTAACAAAGTTCCTTCATTCAATTACTTGAAAAATGTGGCTAATAAGTTAACGAGCTTCGAGAGTTGGTGTTGTAAAAAAAAGGTCCAAAAAAAAAGCTTTCCTTTTCTTTCTATTTTTACTTTTAACCCTTTCTACCTTCTCTACTCTCATTCACAAAGCTTTTCATCGTATGCACTGGACCATCGAAAGGATCTTTTTCTTTTCTCTCTTCTCCTCCTTCTCTTCTTCTTCTTCCTTTCTTTATTTCTTTCTTTCTCGTTACGAACTTCTTGGAGTACGTATTTTAACAACGAAAAAACGGCTAAATAGTTTACTTAGCATTCCAGTATAGTTCAACCCCATCCTCATTTCCATACCCTCGATTCCTCCCATCCACCCACCCACTTTTCGGTTCACCTCTGCACGTCGGCAACTTGGCTTTTAGTAGGTGCTTTTTTAAACGGAAAAAAGTAGTTAATCTCGCTCGCAAGTTTATTCCTTCCCAAACCCCCACTCCCCACACTCTTCAACCCTCTTCCACCACACCCTTCACTACCCTTATCCACCATCCACATTTTCTTCTGTTCGCGACGTTAAAATTGTTCTTTCAGTTTCTTTTTTATTATTATTATTATTATTTACCTTTCTTCCCCTTCCTCTGTGTTATTTTTTTTACTTCTGAAACATTACGTACAACTTTAAAAAAAATGTTCATATAATTTTGTGTGTGTGTGTTTTTTGTTTTTTAATAGTTTGCGCAATGTTAAAGGAAAGCCACCGATGAAAATGTAAAGGCGAATAGTTAGAGGTCCTAGTTCAAAGTTTTAAACAAAGATGAAATATTGAAGATAAAGATTAAATAGAAAAAAAATAAATAGAAACAAAAGAGAAGAGAGAGAATTTATTTTTATATATTTAAACAAAATCTTGAGTATAAAGTACGGTATGAATAAAAATAGCAGTATTTGTTACGACGTGCAATTAGATATACTTTTACAAAATTATTATTTCAATGATTTTTCCAAGGTACATTTGTGCCAATAATTATAACAGTGGTATAAATCATACATTTCTTGTTTCGAGATATTTCATAAATTGCATTTGATTTTCTATTTGAATTCCATATAATGTTGAAATTACAACCACTATTCTAATGGTTAATTTTTGACAATATCGTCAAGATTACATTGAATGAATTTACTTTAAAATAATATGGTGTGAAATAACTGATAAACTCATTGTTTTTTTTTAATTTTAACTTAGACCATTTTCATAATTATGGGTACATATATACAATAGTATATTAATAAATTAAAATACATTGTACAAACCGTATTATTAATTGATGACCATTGAATTAAACGTCAAATAGTTAAACACAATGATGTTTAAACAGGTGTTAATATACCCTTTACTATAACTGTGACAATTAACTATAAACTATAATTCTGTTACATTACCATATATTATCAACTACGAATAATAATTCGATCTTGCTACTATAAATCACATAATTTCATTATCATTCCCTAATATTGATTTGGGCAACAACGATAAATAAATTTGATTGATTGATCGAAGAATCATTTCAATCTTCTTCCCATTTATTTACCCAAGAAATATTTCATACAATACTTACTACTGTTTATAAACCATAAATAATACAACATACTTCAATTTTCTAAACACACCTACTTACAGTTAATCTAACTTTTTGTGTTCTTTTACCTATCATTCGTTAGAATATCAAATAATAATGCATTTCTCGCGTGGTCGATTTTATTGGCATATGTCATTTGGTTCTGAAACTTGTGCTTGATAAGAGGAAGGGTGGAGAGGAGGAGGTATAACACCGGGATAAATTCACACTATGATACACCATTAGACTAATTAATGAACAAACTTCAGTTTGATTGGCTGTAATCTCCCCTCCTCGCCCCTATGATCTCTCCCAAAGAGATTCCTGGTTACTTTGATACTCAAAGGGTTGAAACACTATTAAAAATGAATTATTGTCTCCCTTCCCCCTTTTCTTTTCAGAGAGAGAGAGAATAATTATTTGCTTCTCTTCATTGTCAGCCCACTTTCTCGATAGAGTTGAAACTTTGAAACTTTAAAACTTGTTTTATTTATTCACCATAGACGATCATAATTCTTTGGGCATTTCGAAGAACACTCTATTCGTATCTGAAGTATGCGATCGGGAGCGATGATCGTCTAGCGCCGGATGATCGAAGGTTAAAGAGAAAGAGAAAGAGAGAGAGAAAGGGGTGTTGGTGATGTTGGTGATGGTGTTGGTAAAAGCGGTAAGCTTTTGAAGTATTCCAGGTAAAGGAAATGCATTCGAGGTATGAAACAATGGTTTGCAAGTTTGTAATTCTGTTTGTGTGTGTGGATGCATGCGCGTGCGTAATCGCGATCGTTCGTTCATTGCAATTGGTGGACGTTTCATGTCAGAGAAGAGAAAGGGTGATAGAGAAAGTAGCTTTTCGTTGTTGAGAATGCAAATGAAGAGGAGTATCGATTGAATTGATCCTATCGATCCGACGAAACTCAGATTTTATCATTTATATTTCCTATAATTTTCTTTTATATATTTTATTGGTAGAAAAATAAAGGTTGGATTTTTGGTCACAATTGAATAGGAAAATAATTATTCTTATAAATCTAACAAGACTTTCAATAAAAAACATAGAAATATAACATTGCGTATTTATATTTTGTAACTCGAAAAAGGGTTTATACAATTTATTTATTTTTTTCTTTTCTTTGTGTGTGTGTGTGTGTTTTGTATTTTTTTTAAATTAAATTAAAATCATAATTTTATGTCATCGATATCTCGTCGTTAAAATATACTGTATATATATTTCATTTTTTTTTGGAAAGAAAATAAAATATTACGAGCATGTCAATTTTATTTTACATGAAACTCTCTTTCTCTCTCTCTGACAGTAATAAATTGTCGCAATATGTAAACACACGTATTTACCAAACGTCATATGATCTCTCTCTCTCTCTCTGTGTTCGTGTGTATTTGTCTTTATATGTTTAAGTCTACTAGTTAATTTTCGTTTTTGCATCAATACGAAGTCGTCGAATATTGAACATCGAAATTGGTGTCGATCGTGGATATATACCCGTCTCTATGTAATTCGAATACTAAAATAAATGGTCTCTCAGTATGCCTATATGTATACACACATATATATATATATGCGTGTATTCATATACATAGATTCAATATCAGAATTGGAGTTGCTATTTGCGCTCGATTACACATAGTTACGTCGTTGCCGTTAATTATCTTGGAAACTAATTGAAATCTTAACGATTGATGTTCTCTCTGCAATATACCTACTCTCCTCCCTTTCCCTTCCTCCTCTTATCTTCATCTCTCAAACCAATCGATAATTACCAAATTTCTAAAGAGAATTATGTAGTCGTGATATATAAATTATATTATAAAAATATAAATAATATAAATAATATAAACAATATAAATTCTTTTTATATACACACGTATTAAGAAGTTTTAATATCAGGGTTTTGGTAGGGTATGGTGCAATGGGATGACCATCAAAGGTTCTGACACCTTCTACCAATCCTAAATAAATTAAATTGTATTAAGTTTAAAAAATTGAGAAATCAAACCAGTTAGAAATGTTTATTTTTGTTTATAAGTTAGTTGATTTCTTTTAATGATCCTGATATCGAAAAAAGAGAGAGATGAGAGAGAGAGAGAGAGGAATTTTTGTAGATTTTAATATAAAAACTAAGAAAAAAGAAAGTAGAAGGAGTGAAGGGAATTATAGTGAGTCAGAAAGAGAGAGAGAGAGGAGAGGAGAGTAGGTGGTTTGGGTTGAGGATGATAGGAACGTATGCACGCGGAGACGAGTTCACCGGAACGAGGTGGGTTTTACTCGATCCTTTCGAAAAGCCCAGCGAAATTGGTTGCGAAAGGGGAGAAGAGTAAAGAGAAGAAGAAAAAGGGAGAGAAGGGAGAGAAAGGTGAAGGAGGGAGAGTGCATGCGTTCACAGTGACGGCTCCACCTTCTGCTCGTTTCATTGTCCGCCAGTCTGGAACTTCTTCGGACCACTTTAGGAAATCTCGAAAGATAATTCGAGCCCGTAGGACAAAGGTACTTATTTCGTTCCCCCAATCTTTCTTCTCCTTTCCCGAATTCCGTTCTTCCTTTTTTTATTTCTTTTTTTTTTTTTAATATTTCTAATTCCACCTCTTTGCACCGTTGCACCATGCACACACTCCTCTCGTTTTTATTTTTTATTATATTTCAATTTCAAATGATTTTTATTCCAAATCTTTCATCCTATCCGTGGTTTTATTTATTTTATTTATTTATTTATTTATTTTCTATTTGAATTTATATTTCAATATTTTTTCTCCTTTCTCGAATTGCGTTCTTTCTTTTTTATTTATTTTTAATTATATTTCTAATTCCTATCTCTCCTCTTTGTTGCCAACTCTTTTTCTTTCAATTCTTTTTTTTCAAATTAGATAATATTTCTCAATTATATATTTTTATACATTTCCAATATAACCGTTTATCTTCTATTTCTATTTTTTTTTTAAATCTTTTTATAGACACGTCTCTCAAATTTAAGTTTCGAATAACTTTCATTAAAAATCTTTCCTGAATGATGATAAAATTGTTATTTCAAGCCAAATTTGAATCCAAATTTGAATCCAAATTCAATACCTTTACCTAGTTTCTTATTTTTAGGATTCTATGCAATTATGTTATACATATCTAACTTTATATCAATTCTATATCCATTCTTGGTTATCAAAAATATTTTTACTTATATATTATATGTTTATATTATATATACACATGTACTTTTGTTTCCTTTATATAAAATTTTGATTTAAATCAAATATTATTGCAATAACACCTCTTTCTATTTCTCTATTAACGTTTCCACATTTCTATCTCTGTCATTCTTTTCATCATAAACGTCAACAAGTCAGGTACAATATTACAGCTTTTTTTCTCTCCCTCCTTTCACCCCGACCTTCGTCTCACTCTGTTTCATTCTTCAAAAGGTATACCAGCACAGGTATGTCATGGCTCGTGCCTGTTTCGTTCTCGTCACAACTACGCACACACGTTGTTGGTCTATCCAAAGAATAAAATAAAAAAGAAAAAGATGATGGAGAAGGATGGAAGAGGTGGATACAGGAAAAAAAGAAAAGAGAGAGATAGAGAGGAGAGGAGAGGAGAGGAGAGGAGAGGAGAGGAGAGAGGGTGGGTGGATGGAGGAAGAGATGAAACACGGTGAAATAAAAAGGGACTTTGGAAGAGCCACGAAGGGCCCCATTTCGTTTCGATTTCTTCTGCTTCGTCTCGAAGATCGAGAAAGGAAGAGAAAGAGAAACAGAGAGAGAGAGAAAGAGGGGAGAAGAATGAGGGAGAGGAAAAGATCGTGAGAAACGTCTTGCCAGAAAGTTTCGACGAATATTTTCTCTCTCTCTTTCTCTTTCTCTCTTTCTCTCTTTCTCTCTTTCTCTCTTTCTCTCTCTTTTCCCTTTCTTTCGGCGGCGGCCAGTCTCTTGGATACCCTTTTGCGAAAGTCCTTTTAAATCTTCTTCTTCTTCTTCTTCTTCGGGGGCCTCCTCGCAAAGAGAGAATGAAAGAGAGAGAGAAAGTTTAGGAATGATCCTGTTTTTCAAGGAACGCGCTTCTGGCTGCTGGCATTCGTTGTCCTTTATTTCTTTATTTTTATTTTTATTTGTATTTGTATTTAACTTCAGATATGTGAAGAGAGTTCAAGTTATCGAATACGTTTGTAATTTTCATTAAAAGTATCCCTCGATTTTCGAAGACACCAACCTTTTCATCATGGTTCATTTTATTTGATTCTTTTATTGACTACGAATCTATGGGTTTGTGTATGTGTTTATGTGTATATACATGTAGAGTTTATATTTCTTTTAATTTTATATTTATTTCTGATTTACAAATTATAAAATTACACTCTCCAACCTTATTCCCCTCATTCACGTGTAAACTTATGTTACTGTAAAGTAAATTAGAGATTAAATCAATTAATGATATATTTTAATATTATTTTTTATTAAAATATTGTAAACTAATGAAATTTAACTCAAACTGTTGATAACACAAATGCTTGGTTTAAATATAGTTTATTATAAATTACATTAAATTCACCAATACTACAACATAAGATTTCAACTCGTTCTTTAACATAAACTCATAAGATTCTCCCATAAGAATATTCTATAAGACTATTCCAAGACTATTCCAAGACTATTCCAAGACTATTCACCTATGTTCTCATAGAATATTGATTTCTTAGATAAATATCCATACATACATATACACATTTATGCAGTTGCTATACACATACAAACCTATATCTCCTAGAAACAATAGAATAGGCAAACCCCAAAACGTTTACAATATATTTTAATTTTTATTTTGAATAATTAGAGAGATATTGAAATTGCATACATATGCAATTAATAAGATTTGTATAATCGATCATTTGGTGATATTTTCTTATTAATATTAAGATTCGTAATAATATCTTAGTTAATTGAACGAAACTTTGATTTAACAAGAAATTTACGAGACTGTACGATTTTAACGATCCATCAAGAGAGTGGGAGAGGAGGAGGAGGAGGAAGAGGAGTTGGGTACTTTATACGTATTTTCTGTATATACTTAAAATATATATATATTAAATATATACAAATACACATTCGTTTCTAATTATACGAATATTCGTTTGCGAGTTAATAGACAGGAACGATGAGAGAGAGAAGATTCAGGGAAAGCACGACGAAGATTCTACCCAAAATTTTGTTTGCGTTACTCCCGTTCTCTAATATGTCTCTCAAAGAGGATACCATTTTCTTCTATTTAGGTGAAAATTTAGCTGACTAATTAGACGAACGAAATAACCTGGGAAACAAGCAAGTGCACTATAAGAAAAAAAACAAATACAATAAATATCTTTAGTTTATTTTATTTTATTTTTTATTAAAGTTATATTAATTTGTGATCATTATTATTATGATTTAAATTATTTTATTATACATTTAAAAAAAATATTAAGTAGACATAATTGAATTGAAATTTGTTCCATTTCATACTTGATGAACCTAATACTACTTGCCTGATTATACCCTGATTTTATACTACTTGTCTGACCATATATGGGGCGTTTACTTATACTACTTGTCTGAGAGAAGAAGAAATAGAAATAAAATTCAAGATACAAATGCAAATTTACTTTAATTGCCATTTTCCTAGAACTTTTCCAAACTTTTAACTCGGTGTAATTATTATACATTTAAAATATATATATAAATATAATGTTTATAGTTTATATAAATTTTAGAATATCCAAATTCGTGAAAAGATTTCTTATCAGACAGGAATGGGAAAAAATATTGCCATGTTTGTTCGAACTCATTGGTGAAGAGAGTAGTTGTAGGAAGAGTAGTAGTAGTAGTAGTAGTACATATATGTAAGTTTCCTTTTTTTTTCTCTCTCTTGAAAGAGAGAAAGGGAGAAGGTGAAATCCGGTTTTAATGGACACCCGTTATCTCGTTCGGTGGACCACCACTACCACCACCACCACCCATGTGCAGCTTTCGAATTATGCATTACATATACGTGCACATGTAAACTCGCCTATCGACACGTGTCGTCGATTTAACAGACGTACAGATTTCCATTCTTCTTTTTCCTTTTTTTTTTGTTCTCTTTCTAACATAAGTTTCTTTTTTTTCTTTTCTTTTTGATCATCATCATCATCACGAGTCGAGACTATTTTGCGAACTTAGGTATACGTTGCTTTGGAGATATTTGATTTGTGATTATTTGGGTAATCGATCAGAGTAAAAGGGGGAGAATCGTAATTTGCTTAGAATTTGCTACGAGTAAGCAGAATTGGATACGACTGTCCAACATTTGTACGTGACTATCTCTCTCTCTCTTTCTCTTTCTCTTATGCACTTTCAATCTAAAATTTGTGATTCGTGATAGAAGTTTGGGAGTAACAAGACCATCGGTTTGAGATCCAACTCGTGACTAGAACGCGTGACACGAGTTAAACGAGACGATAGATATCAGAAAATCTGGGAGAGGAATCTGTATACACATACACGCACGTACACACATGTACACACAGATGCAACAACCTACTCACCCACTCACATATGTGTATTTGTATATAGATTTATACATAGGGGCCATATACGTATGCGGTTTTGCTTTGACAAAGAGACTAACTGAGTGAACGAGGAGAGGATTGGGGTTGGTTGGATGAGGAGGAGAGGTTACAGAAAGTTTCTTTCTCTTGTATGTATCCTGGTGCATCAAGCATACGATGTTACGCCATTGGCGTAATCCCTTGAGGACAACCAGTACCCTTTCTGAAATGGACAG
>JACGTP010001450.1:0-10420 GCA_023678845.1 Mischocyttarus mexicanus | reverse complement strand
GTATCCAAGAAACACAGTATCTGAACATTAATCACTACCAACTCACTTAGATTACCCAGTTCGTATTTCTTGGGATAAATTAATAAGAAATATCTCAAATTGTAGCTAAGGGTTTTTTCTATTATTTAGTAGTAATTTTTTTAACGAAGCGTTAGAAAGTAGGTCGCTTTTAAGGCAATTTCTCCAGATAGAAGAATTTACAAATCGAGAAATTGCCAAACAAGAAAAAAAAGCCTCGAAACTATGGAATTTTTTCACCGTATGCTAAATTCACAGTATCTGAACATTAAACACTCCCAACTCACTTAGATAACCCAGTTCGTATTTCTTGGGATAATTTATTAAAAAATATTTTAAATTGCAGCTAAGGGTTTTTTCTATTGTTTAGTAGTAATTTCTTAGCAAGGCGCTGAAAGATTAGTCGCTTGTGAAGATATTTCTCTAAAAAGAAGTATTTTTAAATCGCGGATTTTGCCAAGAGCGAAAAAAAGCCTCGTAACTACAGAATTTTTTCGCAGTATGCAAGAAACACAGTGTCTGAACGTTGAACACTGTTAATTCCATTAGATTACATAGTTCCTAGTTCTTAAGGTGAACTATTAAGAAATATCTCAATTTTGGTTGAGGGTTTTTTTTTATTTATTCAGTAGTAATTTCTTTACAAGGCGATAAAAGTTTAGTCGCTTGTAATGCCATTTCTATAGAAAGAAGAATTTTTAAATCAAGGATTTTGCCAGCAGCGAAAAAACGCCTCGAAACTGTTACGTCCTGTAGCGTTATATATAGTTTGGTCTTTTTTTGGTCAAGCTGTTAATCCTTTACCAGGGAATGACCTAAAGAATTGTGATAGCAATGACGAGTAACGAGTCCGACGGTGATGACTGGATGGAAGGAATTGATGTTACTTGGCTTAAGAAATAGGTTATGATGGAATATTGGGAGATATATGGAGTAATTAGTCCTGATACACTTTTACCTTTCCGTCGATGTCAGTTTCTATTCCGGATCCTTAAGTCGGTTCTGGGACAGGTTTAGTATCAATAAGCACTAGTTTTAACTAATTCCACCAGAATGTTCACTCTTAACTTGGTTTAATAAAGTATGTTTATTCTTTCACCTAAACGAATGATCTTCCTTTCATGACACACAGATTACATTGATTACAGGATAACTTCTTGTTAACAGACTGAATACTAACTTATTAATTAACACAGAATTACAGACTTATTAATTAACTCAGAATTTCAGACTTATGGATAACTCCGGATTTCAGACTTATAACTAATACTGGATTTCAGACTTATAAACTAATACAAGATTGAACAGAGAAAAAATGCGCCCGTCGGCTCTCGACATTCCTTCTTATAACCTTTGTCCGTGCGTACTCCCCAGCACGTCATCTCCTCTTCTTAACGAATCGGTTTTCGGAAAATGCACTCTGTCTTCACTATTGGTGATTTCATTAACGTGTACGACCCTCATTGGTTAATGAACTTACAGTCGTTAGTTGTATTTTGGAGACAAGGTTCAGACGATATTCGGACCCAAGAAATCTGAGCGTCTCCCCATGTTGGTGGGGAACTTTATTCTTCAGATAATTTATGGTTCCTTGAAACCGATTGGAGTAGATGTGTGTTCGAGGATGTTTAGATTATATGTTCCTTTCTAATCTCCAGCCGATATTGGAGCGCTGGCCTGAAGAATGTCGCTCCTCTCGTCCTTCTCCTCTCATAAATAAACTTGTCATCGCGTACATGATCCATACGTGATGCTCGAGGAAAATATCAAGCACAGAGAAAAAGAATAGAAAGAAAGAAGGAAAGGGAAACGTCTTAGGACGTAACACCTGCACCCCAAGACAAAGGTTAGGGGGAACACTAACGTTTGAACGGATGCTGGATATTTTCATCGCAGAATATCTACGTAAATTTCCTAAATTATTATAAAAATATATAAATATTTTTTTTTTTTTTGGTTTAATAAAGTACACGGTATCTTGAGTCTAGAATAAAATATATAGCAAAAGTTGGGTAATATTAGTCCCTTAATTATACTCGCATTAACAATTGTCTTGTGTCTAGAATAAAATATATATAAGAAAATTTGGATTATTATAATGGAAGTTTACAACTGTACCTTGAGTCTAGAGTAAAATATAAGAGAAAGTTATGATTAGTAATGGTCCTTATAAGGTATACAATAATATCTTTTGTCTAAAATAAAATATAAAAGAAAATTGATTAGTATAACTGTTATGTGAAAATCATAATTATTAATACAAGAATATGTCATGAAGGATATACATGTCGGATACCGTGTTAACGCAATACGAAGGAGGTTTCCAAGGTCTCTGAGGATTCCCGGGGCATGGCTACAGTGACAGTGTTCGAATTCCCGTGCGTCGCGGGAATCCGATCGGTGGGTGTGATGGTCTTCGTTGGGCTTCTATCTTTCTCCTCAACTTGCCCTTCCTCAAGCTTGTACTGGAGATCGTTGCTTCCGGGTTGGTTGGAAGATATAGGTTTTCGGGCTAGATGTAATAACAGGTGGGTTACAGCGTCCCATATAGCTCCCACCAGGTACAAGGACCACCCATAGACACTGTGAAGTGCGTAACTGTGAATGACGGTATCGATAACTAACTTTACGCCTCGCAGCACGACAATAATGCCTAAGACAGCGGCGCTAATATTTCCAAATTTAAGAAATCGTCCCCACACCTCGTCCCAAGCGTTACTAGTGATCCTTTTTATTGCGTCCTCGTCCAGTAAATTTGAGATTGATACTCCCTGGGGTATGGCTGACTTGCCAATTGCCTTTCGAGCGATTGTGTTTAGGATGGAAGGTTTTTCCGCGGGGAACATGATATAGTCTCGTAGTTCGTTCAGATCTTGTTCCGTATATATTCCGCTAGCGGATAATTCTCCTGGCTTAGTATATTTCCAAGTCGGTTTAGTCATAGGTTTCATTACAGTAGGAGGGAGTGACTCTATTGGGTTTGGAGTTAGTTTATACCAGGAATTTTCTAGGTGAAACATAGGCGGTACTAATGTATTGCATGTCACCTGCGTCGCTTGTTCGAATAGGATGTGGGTTTGAGGTGTAAGGAAAAAGGTTTTGTTTCCTCTGCGAACAGGTAGCTGGTTGTAACACTCTGTTGTCCTTGCTATGACCACCTCAACCGGGATGCATTTAACTATGTGGATGACCTCCCCCGCCACGACTGCCATGTATCCGGGTCCTTTCATAAGGTGGTATGCGAGAACGTCGGGAGCCTGGATAGCTATTGATAAAGCGTTTTTAAGGGTCTTTTGTTCCAATTCGCAGTGATGACTCATCACGTCCCGTTATAACTGTTTGATTTGTGTCCGGATATGTTTTTCTACATAAACGAATTTGGAGTTCATGTATGTGAAGATGTCCAAATTGGCAACGCCTACTCTCTTTTTACTCGCGAACCTATTTCCCTTTTTCATTTCAAAGATGACCAATTTGGGATGTTCAGTCTTTAATAAGGTGTATCCACAGACTGTATATTTAAATCTTATTGACAGAGCGAAAACTATATCTTGGGTCGTGAGTGAATAGACTATCTGGTCGCGATCGTTTAAGGTGTCCTTGACTTTATTGGCTGTTCCTTCGTATAGTAACCCATACTTGGTGAAATCGCACGAATCAGCGGGAAGAGAGTCCCAGTAGGTATTCCCCCCGTCAAGGTCGACGCATTCTCCGTTCCCAAGTTCGCATATAACCCCGGACTGCAGAAGTATTTTCCTCGTGTTAATCTTGACGGTGGCTAAATAGCTTCGAAACGTGACCTTTACGAAGCCGGTTACTATCACGTCGTCCCAACTACCATATGGGTCAGAATAAGAAGCTTCCCCACATTTCCCTTCGTTATCCACCTTCCCGGCAAACATCACAGATCTTGAGGTGGTGTGATTAGCCTTGAGTCCTCGAATAACCGTTCCTGATATTTGCATCTGTCCATACCGATGCATCTCGAAGCAGAGCTCTCTGTTGACCTCCTCCAGGTATGCGTAATGTCCATTTAAAACGTCGGAGTTGTGTGAAAACATGCCACACTTCTTTACTGTTCGATCTATTTCGACCTTGCATTGGATGACCATCGCGCTATCAAACTCGTTAATCTGCAGGAGTTGGATATTTACCTGAGTTACGTTAACGTCCAAGGAGGGAAGGTCACAGTCCTCTACATTAAGAAGAGAGACGGTCGTGATGTTTGCAGACCGGTGTCCGCAGTCGTATCCTATTATCGCGCTACTCGGGTGTGGTGACAATATGATTAACGGAATTAACAGCTGTATTAGAGCAGTCATCTGGAAGTAGAAGGTGTCACAGTTCAGGTTTCATGTATGGTATTATCTTTCCACCCTATCCGGCGACCTTTATGTGGGATTTCTTTAACCGATTAGGATGAACTATTTTGGAATTTTTTTTGATCTTAATTTTAACGTTTCCGTTTGGCAATATGCTAAGTATTTCGTGTGGTCCGGAGTATAAATCGCCAAGCTTACCCGGTTTCGGCCCCTTTAACAGGAAGACGTAATCACCTAATTTAAATGACTTAGGATTAAGTTTTCTGTCATATCGTTCTTTAGATTTTTGCTTTGAATTTATCAACCCTTCTCTTCCGTTGGTTTGCAGCTCGTGGAGTACCGTAACTAACTTAATCAAGTAGTCTGAGTATGTTTCAGATTTATTGATTTCTGCCAATGGTTCGCTGCTGGGTAGTCGCGCTATTTTCCCGAACACGAGCTCGTACGGGGTATGCTGGGTTCCTTCATGGACGGACGTATTGTAATTGTACGTGGCTAGCTCGATCCACTCGTCCCACTCCGCTCTTCCCGAGGTGAACTGTTTGAGGTATTCTATTAAGGCGTGATGTGATCGTTCTAATGATCCGTTTGATTGTGGATGGAACGCGGCTGTCCGAAATTTTTTTATACGAAATTGCTTCGCGATTTTTCGCAACAAGTCGCTAGTGAAATTTCTCCCCTGGTCGGTGAGTACTGCTTTAGGAGCGCTAAACACGCATATAAATTTTTTTACAAAGGTGTCAGCTATTGTAGTTGCGGTTTGATCGGGTAGGGATGCGGCTATACAGTACTTTGTAAGTTGGTACTGGATCGTTAGAATATATTCGTTTCCTCTTTTTGTTTTAGGTAATGGTCCCACTATGTCCATAGCTATCTTATCGAAGGTGGACCCTGGCGTATCAGTGATTAACATAGGCTGTTTAGTTTTCACGCGGACTAATTTTTTCAACTTGCACTGTAGGCATCGTTGTATGTACTCTTGCACGTGGGTTTTCATATTTTCCCAAAAATATCTCTGTCTGATTCTGTTGTAAGTTTTAGTGACCCCTCTATGTCCTCCGATCGGAGTATCATGCATTTCTTCTTGTGACGTCCCGCCACGATTTCCAATACTATTTTTTCGATATTATACGACTAACCTACGAGCGATACCGCTATGGCGGCTGAAACAATAGCCGACCATTTAAGAAGTTATAAACGAAAGCGACAGGAAGCGATAATAAAAACCCTAGTCGAAAAGATCGTTGGCCGAAGCTAACGAATAAATAAAAGAAATATGTAAAATATAAAAGTTTAAACATTCAAAGGAACATTACCCCTATCGAAGCCGGACACATAAATCATCAAGTAAAACATACAAGCCTTGGAAATCATCGGCGCGCCGCCATGAACACCCCCTAATCGTACCCTAGTCACCAAATGAATAAATAGGAAATATTCTGGAAAGGACGAAGAACGTAAAACTAAAAAGAGAAACATGTTCCGTCAGGATGTTACCAGATGGTAAATGTCCAACAATCAGACAATGTTCTTCGTTCTTACCAACAAACCCCTGCAACTCAGAACCATTGTAACAAAAGCATAACGCAAATCTTACCGCATGTAGAACTTACTCGCGTTCACCTATACAATACCAACACATACACTTCACCTAGACGATAATAGATATTCTCAGAACCAAACGATACAGGGAATTACCCATACGAAAATTTACACTCACTTGCAACCATAATGCTTTTCCCACCAATATATAAAGTTATTATAAAGAATAGTTTTTAGGTAAAATCTGGAAAACATAAAAATTGAAAGGTGAAACTTAGAGAGCCTCTCTACCGAGCGACTCTGGTGGCCTCTGGTAGATGACCACATGGCGACCCTAATAAATCAATTGTAGCACCCCCCAACACATGTAGAAAATGAAAGGGTAAAAGAGGATATTCCAAAAACGGTTAAATAAAAGCACATTGACCTCAGTAAGAGAAAAGTCTAGAAGGTTTTCTCCACGACAGAGAGGGGATGTCAAGCGGTCCATAGACAGGACATGACCCAAAGAGTGGGGCGAGGATGCAACCCTCGCGAACGAATCCCGTAACAAAAAAGGAAAAGTAGGCGTTAATTAGTAGTAGGAGTATGGTAATCTGCATCGGGAGAGGATAAGTCAAGACAAGGACAGCCCTTAAAGCGACCCCTCCCGCTGGCCCTAATAAGGCTATATAAGACGACGACCGGGTCATCGCGGGCACTACTAACTAACTACTGCACTAATTATAACACTAACCTCAACACTAATAACTTAATAACTATCTAATCTTACCTCGTGTTCGTCCTGGGTCTTGTCTTGACTTTTGTCTCACCTTATACTTTGTTCTAGTAAAATTAATAAGAGTCGTAAATAATAATCTTAAAAGCATCGTGTACTGAGTAAGTGTTAAAACTCATAAATTATATTTGTTGATATTGAATAACCGATCGAGAAGATCGAAATAATAAGTGATCCAGTTGGTGCTAAGATTTGTAAGCACCAAGCCAATAAACGAGTCATTCTCATAGTCACCGAAGTTAATTAGACCTGCAACCCAACCTTTCCATCCGAGCAGGACCAACCCAGTAGACCCTAGACATCAACGAGTAAGTACAAACCATTATCAGAACTCCGACACAACTCAGTGACCTTGCTAATCTCTCGCCTGCAGCCTTCTTACTCTTTACCGTCGCATCTTCATCACCTGTAGAAAACCTTTCATTCTAGACTCTCCTAACTAATCAATCAACCACTGTTCTTCAATCATACCGAATTTATTCCATCTTTCGCGTTTTATTACCCCTTCTGCCATATTTTATTGTCTCTCAAATATTCAAATAAACGAACCTGCCTGGTCCCGGCTAAACTCGGTGAATGCAGAGTGGCCACAACAGGCTTAGCAACATAATTAAACTCACTTGTCAGTTGAGACGTAACATTCTTGTAAACTAATTACTTCGTTCCACTTCTGATAATCGTAAATCAACACTTAATCCGTTCGTCCCTTTCCATAAGATACATAAGGTGTGTAAGAAGGGTTTCGTAAGAGAACTTCCGAGACGACTGTTTCGTATTGATATATACCCAGTAAACACAAAACGTTAATATGACGTACGATTTACGTAAATTTACGTAAATTACGTAAATCGTACGTCATATTAACGTTTTGTGTTCACTGGGTATATATATGTAAGTTTGTCGTCTCTCACAAACTTGTCTGCTTAGGCGACTTAGTTACAAAATGAGTCGTTGCGGCAGGCTAGTCAAACCGTTATCACTGCTTTGTTCTCGCCTTGCACGAAGACTATGAGTGGTGAGGCACAAGCTCTCGACACGTGTAGATGGACACGTTAGTTAGTTAGAACTTATAAAGTATAATTAAGGTTAAGAGTTTTTACGGATCACGAATCCCAAATCCGACTTTGTTGTTGATTCAGGTCGGTATATTATATTGTAAGATATTTATTGTAAGTTTTGTATTATAAGTTATTTATGGTAAATTACAGTTCATTTTCTGCATCAGCATACGTCATATTCATTTCAAACCAAATATCAATTCATATTAAAAATAAGTTTCAAGTTTGAAACTTACAAATCAACAACAACATGGATGTAAAGGCCCGATTCTGGTTTGCCGCTGAAGCATTGGACGTAAAGACGACTATTATCAATGTTAAATCGATACAAATCGTGGGTCAGGAGGATATTTTTTCTTTTCCACCAGAATATCAGCCTGTGACTCTACATGCAGGGTTAGCTAAATTAGCTATAATAAAAGGAATAATAAAAAGCTTAAAAACGAGAGGAAAATCAAGGAAAATAGTTATACCCTTAAAGGAAGACCTTCAATTTTCATATTTGGATGAGGAAGGTAATGTAGTGTTTGACGGTTATTATTTGGAGACGATAGATTCTACCCCCCCGTCCGGTACTCATAATGATTTAGCAGTTAGTACATCTGAAAAACCTATACAGTCCATCGCACAACATATAATTATAAATAAATTTTCAAGTAAAGATCAGAATGCAAGATCGTGGCTAAATCTATTCGTACAAGAATGTAAAAGACAAAATATAGACGAGAGAAAATATGCGGAAGTTTTGAGGTTATTTTTGGAAGCTCCGGCTTTAGATTGGTTTTCAGTATTGTTCAAAACGTATTCTCTGACTAAACCCTGGTCTTATTAGGAAAAGTCGTTTATTGATACGTTCGGAGAAAAATCGTGGTCTGAAATTGAATTTGCTTATTCTTTTCGTAGGTTAAGTGGTCCATTATTAGACTTTGCGTTGAAAAAAAGAAATCTGCTTATAGATACTGACCCCGAAATGAGCATAAATATTCAAATAAATTTTATTGTTATTGGGTTACCAAAATCTATTAGATCACATTTAAATAAGAGAGATTTGTTAACGGTCGAAGATCTAATGTCTAATTTGAAACAATTGGAACCGATAGTAAATAAACAGAACAGTACAAACAGGACAGAGTCAACAGAGATAAATAAACAAAAACAGAATTACAAACCATGTCATATTTGCGAAAAGGCCGGTTACATAAATAGATTTCACCCTGAAAAATTCTGTCGAACCAAAATTATACAAACAGAAATAAACAAATCAGAAAATTCAAAAAACTAATACAACTCCCACTTATAAAATTAACAGTTCTGATTAACGGTAAAGATAAAGCCACTGCTCTTTATGATTCAGGAGCCAATGTGTCTTTAATGAATTACAAATTTTATGAACAATTAAAATTAAAGAACAATACAGGTGGGACGAAAATTATTAAGACGATTGGTGGTTTCACAAATACGAGCGGTACGATAACCATATCGTTAAAAATTTTTAATATTTAAAAAGACTTTTCGTTTCTAATAATAAAAAATGAATTATTTAAAGAAGATTTGTTAATTGGGTTAAATTGCATAAAAGAATTTAAATTGTGTCAAAATGAAAATTTAGAAATACATCAAAATTTAAAATGTGAATTATCTGATGCAAACAGTTTAAATTATATTTCAACAAACACTCTTGATGATTTGTTAAAAAAGTATTATTCGGTGTTTGCAGAAGGAAAGTTTGATATAGGAACAGTTAAGAAATTTGAAGCTTCAATTAAATTAACAGAAAATAAATATATTTCAAAAAAACCATATAGATGTTCTATTTTAGATAAAGTAGAAATAGAGGAAAAAATTAAAAAGTTATTAGAAGCAGGGTTAATTGAGGAATCGTATAGTCCATACGCCTCACCGGTAACTTTAGTATACAAAAAAGAAGAGAAAAGGAAATCACGATTATGTATTGATTATCGTGAACTGAACAAAATAATTGTTCCTGAAGGACAGCCTTTTCCAAGGATTGATGATTTGGTGGTTCAAGTGGGAAAGTGTTGTTACTTTTCCAAACTAGACATCAATTCAGCTTTTTGGTCAATCCCGTTGCGTACTAAAGACAGATACAAAACCGCGTTCGTAACACATCATGGTCATTGGCAATGGGCGTGTTTGCCATTTGGGTTAAAGTCAGCGCCTGCAATATTTCAAAGAATTTTCTCAAATATAATTAGAAATAATAATTTAGATTCATTTGCAATAAACTATACCGATGACATTTTAATTTTTTCTAATAATTACTTAGACCATTTAAAACATATTCACAGAACATTGCATGTTTTACAAGAACAAGGTTTGAAATTAAATTTATCTAACAAGGGCTCCACCAAGTCGTGTACCCCCAGATTTTTTTGAAACTTTGCACACTTGTAGATGTTGATTAGTACTATCACGTACTGCTAATCAATATATATGAATAATCAACCCGTTTCGAGATATTGACCGATAAAAATTGCAAAAAGCTGAATATACATATCTACCTCTGTGTTGCTACTATAACCATAAGCCGCCAATAGCCGAGTGGCTAGGGGCTCAGGTTTGTAATCCTGATGTCCGTGTTCGAGTCTTTTTGGGTGTAATTTTTTTTGCATGTTTTTTTTTCAATTTTTCATGTTTATATTTTTTTATAATAATGTCTTATATATTAACATTTTTTTTTT
>JACGTP010001449.1:0-10423 GCA_023678845.1 Mischocyttarus mexicanus | reverse complement strand
ATCCTACTGTAAAACCGGCAAACTTCAACTTACACTCCTATGTATATTATACATTCAGTCGTGTGAGATTATTTCTATTCTGGAGTATCCAAATTTTTATTTTATTTTATTTTTTGTTTATATTTTAATCTATTATTTCTTATCGGTTGTTCTTTGGAATCATTGTAGAATATTTTTATACAAAGATATGAGTAAAATAAATTAAATATGATTTATATTTGATTGCATTTTATTGAATGAAAAAATAATGCAATATGTAAGTTTTAGGTATATTTGAATTAAATATAATTATTATTGTAATATATTATTATTATTTAAATCTAATGATATATTATTTTGCTTTCAAATATGCTTTGTATACAATCTGGGTAATCTGGTATAAAGAAGAATAATTCAAATTATAGGAGTTTACTAATAAAAAAAATAACTGCAGTTATCATCGTACCCAAGAAACGTAGACGTACAGTAGACAAGGAAAATATCGTGTCTGTTTATGCGAGAAAACGTGCAGCAGCGCATTCACTCCACCTTTTGGTTTGGTTTCTAAGAGTAGTTAGTGGTGGTAGTAGTGGTGATGGTAGTGGTACTGGTGGTAGTGGTTGTAAAGAAGAGGAAAAAGGGAAGGTCGCTCAGGAAGGCCACACAAAGAAGAAAAAGAATGCAAGGAGAGTGAGAGAGTGGGAGAACGACAAAAAAAAGAGACTGAGTGAGAGAGAGAGAGAGAGAGAGAGAGAGAGAGAGAGAGAGAGAGGTACATAGAAAGGGTGTTGGTGGTAGGTGGTTGGCTCTAACAGGGCACATGTACTTGGCATATTTTAGGTCAGCCAGCACCTAGTCGGCCCGTTATAATGCGCCTGGGTGCCTGGGTGCTGTCGAGTACTCGACAGAGCAAGAGAGCAAGAGAGCAAGAGAGCAAGAGAGAGAGAGAGAGAGAGAGAGAGAGAGAAATGTAAAGAATCTCGCGTATAACGCAACTGCAATGTCAAATATATTCTTCGAACGTACATATGGAATATTACCTGCTAAAAAAGTATTCATACATGTTACGTTTAAAAGGTATCAAATCGATGTGGGATAATAAATACAACGTAGGGACAAGTAAAATATTATTATCGATATTTTAATATAAAAACAATATAAATTTATCGATGATCGATAAAAGAAAACTAAATGAGTCAAATTAATCCATCGTCTGGATTTAGATGAAAATGCATACAAGAAAAATATTACTTTGACGAATTCTACAATCACAAATATGCCTATTTTATGTTGATTTTTTATTCGAATAATAAATAACAAATAATTAAATATAATATATTAAATTAAATATAATATAAAGCATATAATATAAAACATAAATTAATATAAAGTGTAAAAATATTAATAAAGATTCAAAAATGAACATATGAGCCTTTCAATACACAGATTGATTAACTCCACTTTTTGAAAAATCTTAAATTAAAGTATCAAACCACTTAGTATAGTTAATATAATTTATTATTAATAATATTATTTATTTTAAAGTATAATATTATTTATTTAATAGTATTTAATTTAAAGCAACAAATCCTTGTTAATGATAAATCATACTCCTTAAAAATTCTATCACGAAAAAACACTCGGATTTCTATCTTCCATAAAAAAAAACATTGAATAGAATTAACTGTGACTACCTAACTAATCGTAATCCAGTCTGTCCATTACCTATCCATTAAACATTTCTAACGAATAGAGGAGAAAGAGAGTATCCTTGTACAAAGTTCACACACACGCACACATACATACATACATATATATGTAGATACTTCAAGTACACATATGTGTGTATTAAATTGACATATACACAGAGTAGAGAGTAGGAGAGAGTAACGAAGCGACTAGAAGGGCGGTTTCAAGGGTCGCTTTTGAATATATAGGTGTTACAAAATTGTCAAGAGAAACGTGGGAGGAGTAGGGGTGGGTGGGAGGTAGAGGAGGGTAGGGGGTTGGGTACCAATGGTATTCGGTTACTTTGAGAGGGACATTACTTTGTTACCAGCCGCTCTTCTCATTCTCCGAGTTGGTTGGTTGGTTGGTTGGTTGGTTGGTACGTTGGACTAGTGTCGTTGGTACAACGCGCTGACTGGATTACGTTGCTCGCATGTACTCTCTCTCTCTTACTCTCTCATACACTCTCTCTCACTCTCTATATATATTTCTCACTTTATCTCTTTCTATCTTTCTCTATTTCTCTTACACGAGAGGTGCAGCTGCAGTAATCCGGTGATAATGGAGTAACGAGATTCTCGCACACGTACGTTCCCTGCATATTTTAACTTCGCATTTTGCGGCTTACGTTCCTCCACCTAGCTTCCCTTTACGCTTCTTCCTTCATTCTTCCTCCTCTTTCTTCCCACCATTCTCTCATCTTTACTATATCCTCCACTAAACTCCCCACTCCTAGTTTGCAACCCTACAAATTTGCTCAGACTTGGTACTTTCCACACTGTTACGAAAGATGTAAAAGAGAGAGAGAGTGAGAGGAACGGAAACAGTCAGATTGTAGTTTAATTGGCCACTTAATTATACCTTATTAAATATATATTTTTAAATCGTTACGATTATTATTTTAAGAGAGTAAGAGAAAGAAAAGTAATAAGTTGAAGCAATAAGAAAAATTGCCTAATTACTTTTATCTATTAGGTGTTGGATTTAATTCGTAGTGTTTTTTTATTAAAAAATAACGATTTATTTGAAATGAAAGTAAAAAATTACATTATTGAAAATACTGCCCATCGCTTGCCACTACTTTTTCCCATTTTTCAGGTAACTGTCGAATACCCCTTTGAAAAAACTCTTCGTCCTTGGAGGCAATCCATGAATCGATCCAATTTTGTCAATCCTCATAAGATGTTAATTTTTCCCCTGATAAACCATGAGCCATTGATCGAAACAGGTGCTAATCCGAAGGGGCAATATCCGGAGAATATAGCGGGTGGGTTAAGACTTCCCATTTCAATGTTTCCAGGTATGTTTTCACTGGTTTCGCCACGTGAGGTCGAGCATTGTCGTGCAGTAAAATAACATTATCGTGCCTTTTGCTCCATTCCGGCCGTTTTTCCTTCAATGCACGACTCAAACGCATCAATTGTAACCGGTAGCAATACCCAGTGATGGTTTCATTGGGTTTTAACAATTCATAATAAACTACACCTTGTTGATCCCACCAAATACAAAGGAGGAGCTTAGATCCATGAATATTGCGTTTTGCCACTGACGATGATGGTTGTCCGGGCTTAACCCATGATTTTCTACGCTTAGGATTGTCATAATGTATCCACTTTTCATCACTAGTAACAATACGATGTAAAAAACTTTTTCTTTTGTGCCGTTCACGCAAAAACACTTTATTTGGGATAATCCTCAACATATTTAAATAATAGTAACATGATGTTATTAACAATTAAAACATAATATTTGTCGTAAAAATAAAACCTTGTTAGAGCTGGTTTACGATAAATTTGTTTCTGAAGATGAAAACAGAATACTTTAAAACTCATGTCATCTTTATTATAACGCTACGAGTTAATTCCAACACCTAATATTTATCTTTCTCATTTTACGTTACTCCAATAGAATAAACATTCGTGTGTTTAATATCTTAAGTTTTGTTGATTTAAATAAATAAACAATAAATCAATTATATTTTATCTAAAATTTATTTAATTAATATTAATAAATAAATACGTTATTTATATATTGCAAATATTATACTGGCATAAAAATAAATCATCTGACGTTTGCTTTTTCTTTCTTTTTATCTTTTTCTCTTTCCTTATCTCTCTCTTTTCATCATCATCAAAAGTAATAAGAAAAAAGTTATTTTTCTCATGACTCTTATACAATAATAAGGTCCTTCCCTTTAGGTAATTGTTGGTAGAAATTTGTATTTATTTCTTACAAGTAGAAAAAGTCCTCTCCCTGTATTACAAGCAACTGTATACTCGACACGTTCACACCCTTTATGTCATACCCGCCCTTAAAGGAAGGATGTATGGTACATCGTTGTTCCTGAAACACCCTCAATCATACACTCACATACACACACACATCCATAGATATATATTCGCAAAAAAAGAAAAAGAAACGTGCGAAATACTGGTCCTGCGTAGAGTAAAGAGAAGAAGAGAAAATACAAGTTGTGGTGGGGTAGAAAAAAAAAAAGGGAAAAAACAGAATCTGTTCAAGAAAACGACCTCTCGTTTCTTTTTTTTTATTTCTTTTCTCACTTTTCTTCCTCTTCTCTCTCTCTCTCTCTCTCTTTTCTTTAAGAGGAACGCAATTTTCCCTATGCTATATCCCGAAACAGAACTCGAATAGAATGTAAGTATGAAAGACCAAAGAAAGAGAGAGAGAAAGAGAGAGAGAGAGAGAGAGAAAAGCAAAAGCATCTGCTCGGTTGCCTGCCTGCTTGCTTGCTTGCTTGCTTGCTTACCTTCCAGTAAGCGCTAGTCGACACTCGATTACTTCTCCACGCGCGCAACGACGAAGAAACACCCGCTCTTCCTTCTGCGAAGTGCACTTTGCGGCTTGAAAAGAAAATAAAAAGAGAAAGAAAAAAGAGAAAGAGAGAGAAAGAGAGAGAGAGAGAGTAAAGAAAAGGTTAGATGAGAGTATGACGTCGATAGATCGAAAGAAAAAAAATATGTGTGTGTATGTATGAATGTATGTGTGTTTGTATGTGTGTATGTGTGTATGTGTGTATATGAAGAAATAGAAATAAATATATTCTATATACATGTGTGTGTATTTGGAGAAATAGAAAGAGGAAATAACAGAAACGAAATAAGCGAGAAATAAAAAATGTTGAAATAGAAAAACAGCTGTTTCGGTTATCATCCACACATGATCAGTGAGTGACCATTGAAGTGTTAATATTGTTTATTTTCTTGTACTTTTTTTGTTTTGCTTTAACTTCAGTTTTGTATGCAATATTGCAAGCACCACCTAATAGTCACACTTTGTTCAATATTTCATTCTTTCCATTATTATTTACGCAAATATGTTTAACACATAGTTTATTATATTTATAGAATAATATTCCAAACCTCATTTAGATTTTTCTACATCTGTAATAATGGGGAGAGGGAAATACTCGTGAACCAAAACAGTTTAATAAACCACTCTGATTAATTACACATCCAATTTTACACGATTCAAAGTACGATAAACACAATATCAAATTAAAAAACTGTATCAAATTTACCGATGAAAACTTATAAAGTAAAATATTATTAAACCAAAATTGAATATCATTTTAATCGGTCAATCCTTGTCACCAATTTCTTCCAAATAAAACATAAAAGATTTGATTTCTAATATCGTAAAGATTAATTCAAGAAAGTTTAAGTTAATCATTCGTAGGGTTTAAATAAAACAGAGTATTCAAAAGTTACTTTACTTTTAATAAAATTCATTATCATCCAATCTCTTTCTCTCTCCAACATACTCACTCCACCCAATCCTCATTTTCTTTTTCTCTCATGCACAGGGATAACCGTGAAGTTTAAATTACTACTACTACTACTTGTTTTAGTAGTCGGCTTGTTATACATGAGCATAACATACATCAAAGAGTTGGATTAGACGAGTTATGCGAGTGACCATTTCTATCCTTGCCGTTCCTGCCAGCATGTTCTTTAATGATATCAGTTATACCACCACCAGGTTTTCTTCGTGTTCTATTCGTTGGTAACGTTTATATCTAAACCGGACAGATAATTGCATTCTCGATTACACTTAGGAATACCTTTTGTGTGAGTAACGTTTAAAAGCATTCTCGATATTATTACGTCCGCTAATTAACGATGAAACAATACGCTTCGAAGTATCCATAATACATCTCTAAGAGATACAAAGACAGAGAAAGAAAGAGAAAGAGAGAGAGAAAGAGAGAGAGAGAGAGAGAGAGAGAGAGAGAGAATGATAATATACGTATACTTGTGTATGTGTGTGTGTGTAAAAGTATATGTGTATGTGAGCAACCAAGCAAGACGACTGTACCAAAATGAAAGTGGCGTGGGCGAGAGACCGAAGAGAAACACGGTATGCCAGACTCGGTTCGATTAATTTTAGGTGCATGCAAAATTAGGAGGGTTGGTAATTTATGCGCCATAAAGGAATGCACGGCATCGTTTCGACGAATATTACACTTTACGGTCGATACAATGAGAGTTACGAGAGAAAGAGAGACAGAGAGAGAGAGAAAGAGAGAGAGAGAGAGAGAGAGAGAAACATGTATGTGCATATACAATATATTCTATACAACGTACGCATATTTCTGTATGTGTATGTGTGTGTGTGTGTATACTTGTATGTATTATATATAACTTTATGTATATGTATATACAATCATCTCTCTTTAGGTATACATGGATAATAAAATTAGAATGCACAGAGTTGGCAAATGCGTATAGACTGTTACTACAATTGTATCTCATCAGATATTTTATTTAATCTTTTCGATATTATAAACGATTTATTTAATAATTATATTACCAATAATATTATTTAATCGATGTTACGAAATTACATCTTACACGTTCATAATCATTTTTCAAGTATTATTCAGTATTCTATTCTTTTAGGCGAATTTAACTAAAATAACATTTATTTCCAAGCTGCAAATGGACTTAAACCACTTTCATAATTACTCAATTGCAAATATCATTTAATTTCAATTTTGAAATAACAAATATTACTTCAAATATATTTCATATTAATCCATTTTTGTTTATAAATAATGACAAGAAATAAAATAGAATTAGTAGTTTTTATTTTGAATGTTAATTATATTTATATATTGTTAAACTAACACAAGATATTGGTATTATTAATTATTTATGCTCTTCATGTGACAGTGTGTACGTCCATTCATTAACCGAACTCAAGTTATTTTCCTTACATTTTTCTAAGTACAAATTAAACATTTTTCTTACGTTTAATTCAGAATTCAAGAACATCCGTTGTGGATTTCAGGATCGAGTATAATGACTTTCAAATGTCGGAAAACTTTGACGTGTTCTATCACTGTAATTGTCATTAGTTCATTAGTTCTTTTGCAACAGCTATCCATTTGTCAACGCATGTCTTTCGAAATATTATCATACGCTTTTAAGACACGATCAATTCGACCAGTAGATATGTTAAAAGTATTCATGAAAAACTTCTTACACACTAAAATATTTCCTCGAGAAGTGGCCAGATGAAATTGATGAGCATAAGCCCTCAAAGTACCCGAATGATTTCTTGGCTTTCTTCTATTTACAGTTTTACGTTGAACACTACACTGGAGAAATACGTTTTGTTTATTAAAATCGCCTATATTTCAGAATTTAACAAAAATTGCTCTACGTTCTGATTCATTAACGCGTTCTATGCATTTCTTCGACCAGTTACAGTTTTTGGATTGACATTTTTTTCCTGGAATGAATTTTCCTTTTTTTTGTATAGTACTCTTGTCCAGCATTTCGCTTAATTTTATTTATTCGTTGCGTATATTTTCCTTTATTTTCTCTTGCAGAATCCAAGTTCTCAGTAACAATATTCTTATCTGATGAATACTCTATCTCTATAATTTCGTTAATTTGTTTTTTTGTCAATTGTAAAGCCACCGGTGGTCACTAACCCCGTCACCTTTCTATGAAAATTGGACTCACACCACTTTCATAATCAATGGTTACGCAATTTCTTTTACCGGCCAATTTATAATTGAACAAAGCATTGGCATTTTTAAGATATTAAATACTAACTACTTATAAACAAAAAGTTAACACTAAATTAAGCATAAATTACGTCATATCTCATATTTTTTTTAAATTGGACTTACACCACTTTCAAAATAAACGGTCCATATATTGGATTAGTAGAAAATTAATGTCGGATTCTTGGTCACAATACAATGGCAAATTTCGACATTTTTTACCCACCAACCATAAAAACTAAAATATTTACGAAATAATACAATCAAATATCAAGAAAATGTTCTTTTTTCTTACATCGAAATAAAATGATTCCCATCAACATAAATTCTTTTTCTATTAACGTTTTTATAAGAAAATCGATACGAACCACACAACTATCGCAATATCCATTTACTTTTTCAATAATCTCTTTTACCGAAACGAAAAAACAAAACTAAAAACATTGAACGATGATCGTCCTCCTAACGACATATCGTTTTAAAAACATCCTTCTCTGTTCACCTCTCTTCATCAACATCCCATCCTTTCAGATAATTCAAAGATAAAAAAAAAAAGTTCTCTTTCACGAAGTACCGCGCCAAGACAGTTTTTATCGTTCCTGTTTTGATAGTAAACGCTAAGTGCTAAAGGAAAAAACGAAAAATACAAATAACTAAAGATGGGTAAAAGAAAAACAAGAAGAAGAAGAAGAAGAAGAAGAAAAACGACAACCGTCAACGGCAAGTTTCCCAAGCGTGAATCAACGAGTGCAAACGAAACATTTAATGAAACGTACGAGATTCGTACCTTCAATCCTACCCCTATTTCAATCTCTTTCACCTTTCCCCTTACTTCTTTTATCCTTCTCACTCTACCCACTTTCTGTTCCTTACACTGTACTCTTTTTCTCTGTCGTCTCTTGAATTGCTTTAAAACTACAACTCCAAACTCGGAAAAGGGTATTTACCTAACAGATTACGAGAGGAAGAGAGAGAAAGAGAAAGAGAGAGAAAGAGAGAAAGATAAAAAGAAGAGATAAGGATAGAAATTCGAAAACGTCAAGGAATATTTCCGAAACACTTTTCGTGTTTGCCATGATATTAGCCACGGTACGACGACCAATGTCTACTTACGTGTAAAACACGAAAGGATTTTCCTCGAGGGCGCATTAGTCTCCTCTCGTCCTTGCACGTTAACATACACACACACACACACACACACACACACACACACACATATGTATTTTTACGTAAACACGTTGGATGGATGGATGGATGGATGGTTTTACGTGGGTACACTTAACTCCCTTTTTTAATTTCGCACGTAGCAAAAACGATTTTCTTCAAGAATGATTCAGAGTTGGTAAAAGGAGAGGAATAGAAGGAATTTCTTTTCCTTTATTTCTTTTTCTCTTTTCTTGCAGAGACGAGTTGATGGGAAGAAGTAAGAAAAAAAAGAAAATTGTAATAAAAAGGGAGTTGGTATGATTTCTTCTACTCGAGTGAGTGAAATTGAAAAAGAGAGAGAGAGAGAGATACCAAGGATTAAAATATTAACAAGTTACAAGGTATTAATAATATCAATAAGAAAAAAGGAAGTAAAGGTTTGTTGGTTAATTGGTATTCAATTTTTAATTTCCACAATTGTTTAAAAACGTTCAACAACAACTAATATACACATAATTATTTAAACTCATTTAATATCAGATTTATTTCAACGAGATTTAAAATACATTCCAATTGACTTTAACCTAATCCTCGTATCTAAAAGAAGAATTATAAACCATTTTGCAAAGTTAACTCGAATTAAAATTCGACCCCATATACGTGGATCGAAAATTCGAATAACTTTCATATACCCACTGAATTAAACGATTCTATTTCATTGTATCTTTTTCGTGACGATTAAAAAAAAAACACAAAAACAAACAAACAATATTAAATATTTATAGTATATAACATATGCGACCTATAAACTGATAAAATATCCCTCTTAAGAGAGGATCACGATTCTCACCGTTTCTGTGGCAATCAATTATTTGGGAAATGAAAGAGCGAGCATACGAGGATGCATTCTAAAATGTAATATAGTATGATAACGTTCCCATCGTGGCAAGGTTTAATCATGAATATTTATATATATATCTATAACTCTACATTCCTATCATATACACATCGATATGCAACCATCAATTATACATTCATGGAATATTACTACATCTATCTATTGTCCAGCAGAAAGTATCACGTCACACGTTCACGTATATAAATAACTATGAATATTCACCGGTTATTAATATATTCGTAGTTCATTAAACGTCTAGGAGTATCTAAAGATATACAATACATGTATATACCGAAATTATTAGCTTGTCCCCTAAGTTTCTTCCCTTTTTTCTTTATGCAAAATGAATACACGATATTTGCTATTTAAGACGAATTTATTACGTTAAATATGAACCTTACTGTTCTATAACCTTCTTCAATCTCTCAGGAATCCTCATTATGCCCTTTTTCCAAGATTGTTCAAACTTATTTGCAAAATATTCATTTTGGTGCGATTTTATTTCGTTTATGGATAAAAAAGATTTAGCACGGAGAGAATTTTTTAACGAGAGGAACAAGTAATAATCACATTGAGCAAGGTTTGAGGAGTACGAAGGATGAGCTAGAACGTCCTAATCAAACTGTAATAATTTTTGC